>VXBR01012244.1:785154-823852 GCA_013400215.1 Cisticola juncidis | reverse complement strand
TTTTTTTTTTTTGTGGTGTGTGTGTGTGAGACACGTTTCTGTGTGCAATCCTTGTACTGCTGCCTCGCGTGTCCCCGGCTCCCGGCTGCTGTCCGCGTTGCCTTTCGGAGAAGCAGCTGAGATTGGAAAAGGGGGAGAAGGGCAGGATGCATGGATTGCCCTTTTCCTCCAGTTTGTGCACGCACTCCCTGGGGGTTGGATGCCTCTGATCTGAGGATGCAGGCGAGGGTGAGTGCAGAGGAGATGGGGAAGTGGCCCAGGGAGTATGAGAGTGTGTGGGGAGATAATGCCTACATGGGGTGATGGGAGGAAGGGAGAGACGCTTGGGAGATGGGTCTCCCTTTCCCTGTGTGTGTGTGTGTGTGTGTGTGTGTGTGTGATCTGCTTAGGGTCGGGATGCTGAATAAGTTCAGGGCTTGCTGCACACAGCTGGGTTTGACCTGTCTGCATCTATTCAGACCTTGCAAAAGGAGGTGATAGATGTATATGTACATGTATCTATATCTGTGTATATATATATCTGTGTGTGTGTGTGTTCCTGTGTGTACCCACGCATAGGTGTAGCTATAGGTGTATATGTGTATACCCCCACATGTACATGCATGTGCATGTACACACAGATAGGCAGACTTCTCTGTGTATTGCCTGCAGTTATGGGACACAGAAGGAGCCAGTCTCATCCCTCAGCCCTCTGCTCCCTGTCTCTCTGCAAACTTTGTCGGGGAGCCTCTGCGGACAGCAGTTTGTCTGTGTCTGTGTGTCTGTCCGTTGGGAGGTGTGTGAATATTCGCCTGGTTTGCATGCAGGGGAGTGAGTAAATCTCTCCTCTACTCTTACACTGCTCTGCTGGGAGACTGGCTGGCTGCAGAAAAGTCATTGCGTGGTGTCTGTCGGGTGTGCGAATGTGTTTGTGGTGGTGATGGGAGCCGGGTATTTACGTAGGGGCCCAGGACAGCTACTTGAATGCATATGTAAGTGTATATGTATTGCCTGCAGGATGTCTGCATGCCCGTTTATTCCACCAGAGAAAGCATGCCCACATTTTTATGCATAAGGATCTTCCTGCTTTGGGGCATGGGATGGGGGGAGGAGAAGCTGAATGAATGAATGGGAGCAATAGGAGGGGGAAGGAGGAGGGGTGGGGGTGGGGGAGAGAGACGAACAGGCGCATCCTATTCTCATCCCAGGACAGGCAGGAGTGCACAGCTGCCGCTGTTCCCATTCCAGAGCTTGGATCTGGCTGGGGAAAGGCAGCATAAATCAGCTAATACTGCAGGAGGCAGCATATTTGGGAGCTGCTGTGCGTAATGCCCTCTCGCGTGTGTGCTGGTGGGCCCCAGCCCTGCACCCGTGCATGCAGCACACGCGTGCGTGTCCCGAGTCTGAGTGTGCACAGAGCCGAGCTGGCTGTGCATAAACACAACCCAGCCTCTCCAGCACCCAGGGGAGTGGGTGTCTGTCATGGGGATGGAGAGCATTGCTCCTGGGCTGCGGGCAAATATATCTGGCACAGCCCGCCGTCCTTTGGCACTCACACTGGGCTCAGGCTAGCACAGTGGGTGCAAACAAAAGGGGTACACTTGTGCAGGCCCGACTTAGGAACTGCTCCCCTTCCTTCCCCCTAAAGGATGCAAAGCAGGACCCTTCTCCCCACTCTGGAGGTACAGAGCTATAAAGCAAGCTGTGGCGCAGGGAGAGGATTGCTGAGATTGGAGAGGGGGTGAAGACTATGTAGGGAGTGGAGGGGGGGACCATGGCACTGGAGGGGGACTGGAGAGCCTGGCTGCATTGCATGCTGTGAGCCAAGGAATTTGTCATGCACAGAGAGGTGGGAGGGAGTGAGAGCATGTGTAATGTGGGGGAGCTGGGGTGGAGGGGGAGAGAGGAGGCTGTGCTGGGGTATGAGGGAATTTCTGGTGAGCCCTACCTCCCCACATCCCCCTTCAGGGTCCCTACACATCCCGTCACTCCTGGGTCCCAAGAAGCGCAGCCTGACAGCATCGCTAATGTAATATTCAAAGGAAGCTTCATTTGCATGGAACATGCATTATTAATACATTTAAATACAGCCCCCCTCTCGCCTCCCGCTCTGTGCAGACCATACCAGCAGCAGTGAGGAAGCTGCAGGGAGAGGAAAGGTGCCGATGCGGTGCCAGGGGTGAGAAATAGACACTTTAATGCCACTGATTTCCCCAACCTACCAACCTTCCCCACACCTCCAACCCCTTCCCCATCTGCCACCCTCCTCACCCCATTATTTTTCTTGTGGGGTGATTGCCTTTCAGGGCACCCAACCCACAAGCTCGCAGATCTGTGGGCATGAAGAAAACTGCCTTTATTGCTTTTCCCCCATCAAAAACTACGACATCAAGGGAAGAACTGTGGATGCATGGCCTTTCCTGCTCTTCCCCCAGCTCCAGGCAAAGGGGTATTTGGGACTATGCCGTCTGATCTGCTGCACTGTTGCAATGCTACGCTGTGGAGCAGAAGCCACTTGGAGGGTAGAGAGGGCATCTGGGGAAGGGGGGCATACAGAGGTGTAGGTTTTGCTGGGGGGCAGCTTGTGGTTAGAATTGGGAAGGTAAAAATTGCAGGGAAGGCAGAAGAAAGGTAAGCATACCTACCATGATGTCTGCGATATTTGTTCTTACCCGGGTCATGTCAGAAGCCAGATGCAGCTCCAGGCAGAGTGCAGCTGCCTCATCTGACCCTGTTGAAGAATGGTGAAAAAGCTCTGCCCACCTGGGGAAAAAGCTACTGGTCATATCAGGGCCTGTTGAAATCTCTCAGTGCTCTTATCAGCTGTGTCAGAAAATATCAGCACATTTGCTGAGGGAGAGAGACCTGGCTGCTCTCTGTTTCTTCCTAAATACTGTGGGGTTTTTTTTTCCCTTGGTCCCTGTAAGTATGGACCTGGGCTAAGTTGTTTCTTTTATTAGTGTGAGGGATGGCAGAGAACATGCAGGGAACACCTCTGTCCTCACACTCTTGTTAGCTCTGGTAAAGGGATGTGAGGTCCCAAAAAACACTTGCAGCCCTTGCCCATGCCTGTGCACCAGAGTAGGACAGAAGCAGTTTAGGTGCAGAGCAAACGTGTTCCATCAAAACTCCCATTTTCTGGGAATAGAGGCAGTTCTGCTTTTCTCCTTCATGGAGGAGCAAATCTTTCCTGAGCAGTGAGGGATCCCAGGCTGCTGGCAGCTAAAGGGAAAGCTGGAGTTTGCCTGCTAGCTCTGCAGGTTCTGCTGGTGAGAATTGCCTAGAGTAAAAGCAGGTGCTTGAGCAGTTCCAAAGGAGCAGAGCTCTGGGTCCTCAGTGCCTTTCCATTTGGGAAGAAGGTGAGGGAGGACATGGAGTGAGCTACTGAAGGGGAGGCAAGCTGAATGCACGGGAGCCACATCTTTTGCTAGGGTAGTGGTGGCACTGAAATCCTGTCTGTGGTCTGGAAGGGGAGAATACAAAACTCAGGGAGCAGAACAAGGGGCTGTGACCCACCTCCAGCCCTTTCCCTCTGCTGGGTCAGCCTGAGTTTCTCAAAGCTGTGAAGCTTTGAGTGCTGTATTTAAATCCCCAGATGAGTCAAGCTTGACACTTTGTTGGTGACAACGACTGTGGACTGCTGTTGTGTTTGCTTCAGTGGTGAGTCGACTGGCAGCAGTTACAGCCTCACTTTAGCAGCACTGCAATTGTGCTCTGACTTTCCTGTGCTCCACAGCTGGTGTTGGTTTCATGCCTTGCTTTGCCCTGACCTCCTCTTTAAGGGTCTCCTGGGTAGCTCAGGGGTACACAGTCATTGCCTGAGATGAACTGCTCGCCTCACCAAATAATTTCTGTCACTGAGGAGAAATGACCTCATTTTCTCAGCATTCATACGCCAAGAGGAAACCCAGTTCCAGCTGACCAGCTGAGGTACAGAAGGAGGGAAGGGCAGTTGTCACTCTTTCCACGGCATTTTAAGAGGTGGCAAACAAGCTACCAGGAGTCAGGTTGAGGTGAATGACTTGATGGGTTTTGTCCCTAGATGTTGCCACTTGCAAGGAGTCTTTAAAAGTCCCCATGCATCACTGGTGTGGGGAGTCTCAGTGGCTACATGGTGCCCTATGGCATAGCATCAGATGCCATGGAGATAGGCATGGGTTCAAAACGCCACAGGTGAGTCTGTTCTGCTGCTGAAGGTGAAGCCCATTCTGTGCTGACCTGACTGCTGTGCTAGGGCTGTTCTTTCCCGTCTGCAGTCACCCTGGGGAGCACGTCTCCAGCTCTTTAGCCCTTTAGCACAGAATTTCATTCCAGGTGATGCTCTTGGGAGCTGATGGTGCAGTATGAATTTCACAGAAGTGAGAAGTTGCATCTGGGGGCCAAGAATTTATGTTCTTCTGTATGCGTTGACACTCACAAAATGCTAATACCTGTCTGGTTTAGGTAAGCTGTAGGGAAAAGACAGTTTGCAAGAAACTGTGGGTGCTTGTCACTCCTTTGGATGTCTGATAGCAGTGAGATGGAGCAAATACATCCTTGTGAGGAAGGATCATCTGTAACATGACTCAGAAAGGGGGTCACAGAGTAGGAGGAGGGATCCCTAGCTCTGCTACAACTGCCCTGTGGAGAGTCCCTTTCTTCTCTGTGGTCCTCAGCTTTCAGCTCACTTCTGAATAGCTTTGGTGATAATGTAATCACTATGGAAGGTCTGTAGATATGAAGACTGTCTCAGCATGATGCATGTGCTACCAGTTGCCTTAAGGTAAGATTCATATGTTTGTCTTCATTCTTGCCATGGCTTATGGGCACAATCCACAGACCAGATGGGTCAGAGCTGCCTGTGTATTTTTAGGCTACTACAAGGACTCCATGAGCTGCTGTCTCTCCTCTGGGAGCATTGGTTATGCATGAGAACATGTATGTTTGTGAGCAGGGAGAGCACCATTTTCTGCTAGACTTTGTCCTGTCCTCTTGTGTGCACAGGTTGTGTGTACATGCCCAAAGTCTCCATGCACATGTGTGTCATTCCTGCCTCATGGTATTATCCCTGTGTATGTGTTCCTGTGTGCACTCGTATGTGATGCAGGTCCCTGGGGGTTTATTTGTGGAATAAACACGTGTGTGTTTATGTGTGTGTGCGTATGCACCTTTTCCATATCCAGGACTTGATGTCTCTTCTCAAGGTGTGTGAGTATAAAAGGGTTTGTAGTCATGTCCCTTGTTCAGCTGCAGGACATTTCTCCCACCTGTCCATGTGTCTTCTTCTCCCCACCTCTCATGAACCTTCTTCTTCCTCTCCCTGGGAAGAATTGAATTACTGGTGCCACGTGTATGAAGTGAGACAGCTTTCCTGACATCCAGAAACTCACGTACATCCAGAAACATCAAACCTTGAAGCCTACAGGAGACAGAATTCACGTTACCTCCAAGGCCTTAGTAAGACCAGTTTGGAAAACCTAGTATGCAAACCTGGGGGCTGTGCTAGCTGAAGAAGGGTGATAAATTGGAGGGAATTCAGAGAAGAGCAATAAAAATTATGAAAGGGCTGAAGGTACTTACTTATGAGTTAAAAGAACAAAATACGTAGAGCTTGACTAAATGATGATATGTAACAGTTTGTGTGTATTGAGGACTGTAAACACCAAGGAAAGGAGGAGATTGTTTAAAATGGCAAAAAATAGGCGAAGTCAGAGGTATAGATGAAACTAGCAAAGAGGAGAATATTTGTCTCTTGAGGATGCATGGAAGATTCCTCTTCTGAGTGCTCCAACTGTATATGAAATAGTTTAGCAGGTTCATGGAGATGCAACTGCTGGCAGCAAGGAAACATGGTGGTGGGAAGGGGTGGAGGGAACAGGCTGCACTCAGCCATGGTGGAAGCGGAGTGAGCTGCAAGGCCTCCTCTTTATATGCAGCATTGCTGGGGAAATTTTGTGACGTGTTTGATTGTCTTTCACCTTTTTTGATTCCATGTCTTGTGCCTGGGAAGAACTCACAGACAGTGCTGTTGAGGCAGCAGAGAGGTGCTACAGGAGGAATAAGTAGAGTTTGATGAAGGTGGAGGACATTATTCCCTCCACCCTCTCTGGCTGGAAAGGTAGTCTAGGAAGCAATCTTGTAGGAAGAGCCTGTAAGTGAAAAGGGTTTTTTTCACAACATCTTTCTAGGACACTACAAACTGAACCTCCCAAAGCAAGGGGTTGATAGTGGGGTCAGGAGGATCAGACTTCCCTCTTCTGAATTCCTAGTCACAGATGGCCCAGAATTGGGACAACAAGGTCAGAAGGATTAATACCCCTCCTTTTTTTTCTCATGGCAGTCATAGGCCAGGAAAATTAAGTGAGATCATAATAAAAGGATTAGTGTGGAGAGCCTGCCGTGAATAGTGTGATAGACAGGTCAGGGAAATGGAAGGGAATTCAAGGGGGGTTGGACCTGTTACAGATGGTCTGTTTAAAGGGTTCTGTGTTTATCAACAGGGAAAGGGGATTTGGTCTCAGAAGAGTCTGGAAATAGGCATCGAGGGAGCTAGGGCTCAATCAGAGATGTTATTCCCAGCAAGGATCTGTACTGGAATGACTGGTTTAAATGACACCTGACCTCCTTCCAGCTTTTGGTTAGGGAACAAAAAAAAAAAAGTCTTTTTTGGAATGAGCTCTGTTGTTTGCTGCCTTGTCCATCATCTCCAAAATTATCTAATGCACCAAAATGATACTGTTATTCAGATCTACCCTTGCCCATAACTTCTGGGTTAGCCTGGCTATGGAAAGCCATAGGAATACAAAAAAGACCTTAGCAAACCAGGTCTGTGATCCTTCCAGTGCAGTATCTCCAGCTGCAGCTGAAAGAGGCAATAGCAGACAGGCAAGCCAACTGTAGCAGCACTTCCTCTGAACACCCTCTCAGCCTCCCGTGATGCATATTTGAGAGACCCAATGCTGGAAGATCTGTTGTGTATTTTATAGTTCTCAGTAGATTTGTTTTTTCCCTGAATTTGTCCCGCCAGTTTTTGAGGTCAGGTAAAGTTTCAGCATCCTCACAATAGGAAGCTGTGCAGCATAAACATGCAGTTTGTCTTGAACCTGTAACTTTCTGGTTTAAATTCCTGATCCTTGATTTTTGAGTGGGACGAGGCTGTTAACACCTCTTTCCTCTGCCCTTCCTCTGTCATCTATGGTTTTATAGACCTGTCTCATTTTATGGTCTCTGTTGTCTCTTTTCCAGTATCCCTTCACTTTTCATCTCTCTCCATCTATCAGCTGCCTCCTTCTTGGCTACAGTGGAATAGCTTTTAGCAACAGGACAGAGGGCATTGCTGGGTGGGATGTGACATCACAGGGATGAGCTGAACCAGGTCCCACTCAGGTGAAAATGTCTGAGTCAGCTGCACTGCCCACACATCCATACATGGTACAGGAGTAGCTGAAGAAGCAGGGCACAAATTCTGAAGCCAGTTGATTGTGCCCTTGGTCACCAAGACAGAACTGGGCAGGCTCTGATGAGGCTTGAAAAATAGAAAAGGGATCTTCTGTGATCTTCCCAGGCACAGAAGTGAGGCTGACAGGTTGGTAGTTCCAAGGGTTCTCCTTTCTACCCTTTTTAAAGATAGGTACAGTGCTTCCCTTCTCCCAGTCACCTGGAACTTCATTTTACTGCCATGACTTTTTTAATAGCATGGAGAGTGGCTTGACAACTACATCCAACAATTCCCTCAGGACGCTGGGATGCATTTGGTCAGGGCCCATAGACTTATGTATATTCAAGTTCCTTGAGTGCTCATGAACCTGAACATAGAGTGGGAAGCACTTTGCTCTCCAAGTCCCCATCCTACTGTCCATCCACTCAAGAGATGTGGAAAGAAATGTTGCCACTGAAGACTGAGGCAAAAATGTTGTTGAATACTTTAGCCTTCTCCTCATCCATTGTTATCAGCATTTTTTATGAGAGGTATATACCTTCTTTAAGCTTTCTTTTCTGGTTAACCTACCTGTAAAAGAAAAATGAAAATGAAACATCAGCTATCTTATGAGTGATCTTCAAATGGTTCAGGGGGAGGAAGCAGGCTCATGCCAGGGACTAAAGGGCCCTTATGGGGTCCAACAAATGTTGGATGGTACAGGGAATGAAGAAGGTGCCCTCACTAGTCTTTACGATATTATGACGTTTCCTACAGAGGAAAATTGTTCTGAGTAACCTTTGAGTCAAAGGTTGTAGGGACTGAGGTGGGGGGTAGGAAGTCTGTTTAGATGCTGGCAGATGTGATCTGGGCCAGGACAAGAAGCAGGGAGACTGAGAGACAGCACTGTCCAGAAGGGAAGGAGATGAGCTGAGAGGTCTGGTGTGAAGGAAGGGTCAAGGGGTGGAGGAAGAAAGGTCTGAACAACATTGTAAGGAGAGACAGAGTTGACAATCTCTTTAGCAGGGATTTGTGCCTCAGGATTTCGGTCAGATACCCCACTGGATGCTTCTGACAGGACAAGAAGCTCCTCTCCAGTCCCAGCACCCTGTTCCCAGCCTGGTCACACCACGGGGAGTGCAGCTGCCCCACATTTCCGTACGGACCAAGAAGCATGGTGGGACATGTGGTTTAACATCATGAATGTGCAAAGCTTTTCTACCAATAGTCAAGTATGGAGATGGCAAGGGAGAAGTTACTTTTTCTTCCTCCCCTCTCACTTTCTGTCCTTTCTTTTGTTTTGTCTCCTCCCCTGTGCTGGTTGTCACCCTGTCTGCTCACCTAGCACTAGCTGCATCCTGTATCTCTGTTTGTTTCTCTTTAATCCACGCAATAGATCAGTGACAGACCCCCACTGTAATTTTTAAATCAAAGCCCTTTATCTTGAATTGAGCAAGGTCAGGGGAAGCTTCTTAAGGCATCTTTGTATTTTTCTATCTCTGCCTCAGAGCAACTTAAAGGATAGCTCAACAGGATTAGTAGAAAGCGCAAGAATTGGACAAATGGATTTGGCAGGGGCTGGCTGGTGGGCCTGGGGGAGTGGGAACTTGCTGTGCTGGAAAGTGGAAGAGCTGGGCTCTGCTCAGGGCCTCTGCTGTTGTCTGCTGCACCTCTGGGCATGCGAAGGCAGCTGGGCTGATGCTGAGTGCAGCCCTGGGAGAGAGCAGCCCAGCCTGAGGCACTGCTCCTTGCTAAGCAAGGCTACTTAGCACTGGCCGAGTGCTCCAGGGCCAAGGCACAGGGATATCACTCTGTGCTTCAGGGATCATTGCTCTCAGTGCAAGCCCTTCTGCAAAGCCTGGAGGGACACACTGAGCACAACAGAGCCATGCTGGAACAGGGACAAGCCACAAAGCTATTTCCTGCACTTATGGGTCCCTGAGACATGCTTCTCTCTGAACCTTCATCCTGCTGGGTGCTGCTGGAAGCAAATAAGCAGTCCAGAGGTCCTGTCGTTTGGCTCTGCTTCCTTGGCTTAGCTGCTTCTGCTTCTCTCCTCCCCTGTTTTGCCTTATGATTTTGCGAGTGCTTGTATTAGAAGAAAAGTGTCAGGCTTGCAGTTTCTCCTGGCTGATACTGAGTGCATCCCTGACCCTTTTCTGCCCCAGCCCCTTGCTGCTGCTGACAGCACCAGTCCTCCTCTCCTCTGCTCTAACCCATGCTGGCTCTGCCTGTTCTGGGTGAGGGTCTGCCCCAGACTGCCCCTTCACCTCTAATGACCAAGCTGTTTCGAGCAGCCACCTGAGGCCAGTCACCAGCCTGTCTGAAAAGGGACCTGTCCCTTCCCCACCAAATGGTCAACCTCCATCAAATGGAGCCCCCATCCTATGTCCTCTGGTCCTCCAAATGACTGCTTCTCTCCTTCAGCTGAAGCCCCTCTGTCTTGTCCTGTATTCTCAGTGTACTGTGCCTCAGTGTTCAGGAAGGAGGCTCATGAGGAGCATTTTGCAGAGCTGCAGCTGGTTCCTACAGCCTGTTCCCCCTTGGACCTCCTTACATGTGGTGCTCAAGCCCTGACACTAATTGTGTTATCCTGTGTGCGTGCACACAGCAGCGTGAATTGAACGTGCAAGGGAACAGAGATCCACATAACCTTGGCCGTGCTTTGCCAAGCCTCCCAGAAAGATGGGATGGTTGGATTAGCCAAGGACATGACTGCTCCTTCTTGGTGCAAGGATTTGCCTCACAGAACTTGCCACACTGTGGTCTTCCCATTTTCAGGCCCTCATCTCCCAGGCAGAAGAAGGGTCACTCTGGGATCTCACTTCCTCCCCATCGTCCTCCTGCAGCAGCCTGGCCGTGTTCTCCAGGGTTTGTCTTTGGTCTGGGGCACCCCAGTCCCCCATGTGCACTGCTCATAGGGGAAGCTCATGCTCTTTCTGGACAGAAGAGGATTTGCATGCATGGTGGGGGAGAGACAGCCTGGCCTGTTTATTCTTAATGCTCCATATTATCTCCATTAATAATGCCACCTCTGCCTCACATACTAATTAAGGCTCAAGATTTTTAATGTAATAGGGAATTTGGGCAGAGACCACACAAGACTGGCTGGATTAAGTTAACCTTATGGACTGTTAATGGATCTCCTGGAGGGGCATTTCAGCCTAATGAGAATCCAGCTTGAATGGTAATCAGGGGCACACTCTCCATATGCCTGGTGGGGCCTGAAAAGCTGGCAGGGCTGCAGGGCAGGATGTGGGAACGGCATTGGCAGGAGCTGCTCATGAAGCTGAGCAGGGAAGAGAAGGATGCAGGGCTGGAGGGAAAGACCTCAGTGTGAGGGGAAGAATTAGAGTAGCAATGCTGTGGTGCTGCACAGGGGAGAGCCTGAAGCAGGTGCTAAGGCTGGTTCTGTGCTTTTCATGCTGGACATTTAAATATTAGCATAGAGAGCTATTTTCCTGGTTGTGATTGCCAGCAGTGAAAAGGTCACCCAAACTGTCTAAGCCATGAGCAGGGCTCCTCCATAGGGAATAAAAATCTGGCAAATCCTGTCCTGCTTCCTGGAGACCTGCACTGTGCGTTGTGACTGCTGCTACGCAGTGGATCAGAGAGTCAGACTTTCCCAGTCTGTCGTCTTCTATGGTGTGGAGAAAACATCAGAGAAGGGATCTGGTACAGGACACCCTTATGTGTAAAGTGAGAGGCTGAGTTCAGAAAAAAACTAAGAGACAAAGTGTTCAAAATGGAGCTTAGAGATGAGACTTTCAGTGCATAGGGTTGAGTAAAGTTTGGGGACATCCCAGATTCAGGACGGCAGTTGGGAATAAAACAGATGGTGCTTAAGTGTTAAGGCTTCATTTCATGTGTGTTTCTGGTCCTGGGTGAAACTGGGTCTTAGTGGGAGCCCATGAAGCCTTCCAGGGAAGGCTTCATGGCTATTTTCACAAGTGACTCCTGTGTGCTAGTTTTGTCCTCCAGAGGGAATAGGTGTGAAGTGGGATATAGGGCAAAAGCAAAGCCTGAAATGGAGGCCAGTTGTTTGCATTTGAGTTTGGGGAGTTGAGTAATTTAGATCAGCCTCAGAAAAAACAAGTAGAGCTCCGGATAGAATGTTTGGGAGGGAGTTAGTGATCTGCAGAATTGGCTAAAGAAATAAAGAAATGTCTTTGGAGTTTTCTTCTTACTCAAGTCCCACTGCCCCAGGACATACTCCAAGTAGACAGGCTCCATGCTTTGGAACCCAGCCTGGAAGTTGCCCTGGAAGTGGGATCAGGCTGAAGGTTTAGCCTTCTGATAGAAGCAATAACAGAGCAGCTAAGACATGTTGCTTTGGCTCCAGAAGAATGAGTTTGAGCTGTGCTGGCTGCATTTCCTGCATAAAATTTCTTACTCCAACCCCAGCTATGGGTGATCCTGGCTGGGGAGATGAAAGTCAGACAGGTACAGCTGCAGCTGCAGAAGCCTCTCCATATTCCCAGCTACAGGGACTGCTCTCTCCTAACTCTGTTCCCTCGAGTTGCCCTACCTGAGCTTTGTCAGTCTGAGAAGGCCCATGGCTTGGATGTGAGCTGAGTCTTGTTTGTAGTGTTTGGGGGTGGCAGTTTGTGGGTTTGGATGAAAATCTGTGAGTTTGTAATGCAGTTCCTGTGGGCTGAAAAGAGGAATGAGGACATGGAATAGGTCCAGTTCAGGTTGCCCAGTGAGTTTTTTCTTCACTTTCTGGCTCTCAGTATGGGAAGATACCAGGGAACTGCTAAGAAAGGAGTTCCCTCCCAGTGTGGTGAGTGGGAGTTGGCTCCCAGGGCAGAGCATGCTGCTACCAGTGAGCAAGGAGAGCTGAGGGAAGGTGAGAAAGGAAAAGCAGAGTCCTGGAGGAGATGCAGTGCAGGAGCCAGACGGACTGTTCCACCCGGAGAGGGGATCCCTTCCCTGCAAGCCTGGATGCTCCCAGAGGTGCTCTCCAGTCCATGTACACTACCACAGTTTTGTGCTGCCACACTGCATTGCCTTCGCAAGGCTCTGCAGGTGTGCAGTAACACACCGGTGTCTCACTGAGGTAAATGCTGCCACACACACACAAGGCAACCCACAGGGGACCCACTGCTCCCTGTAACACCTCAGAAATGCGCTGGTGTTTTCAGCAAGGAACAGACTCATACACACTGCAGCACTGGATGCACACATGCACATCCCAGACATCCATCCCTGGCATCCACTCCCCACAGCAGGCACATGCACAGGACCAACACACAGGTGCTCACCAGAGGCCACGCATTCCTGCACACCCACCCGCACACATGGCATCACACTGTCCGTGTGGCATTGCCCCATGCAGATGGGCTCACTCAGGGCAGCACTGACAGACACGTGTTTGTGTCTTCCAGGTCCCCCTGCATGCCACAACAAAACTGTGATGTGGTTTGAGAGGGGCACCGAAGCGCACATGAAAAACGTGCATCTGCATCCCACTTAGCTCCTGTTTGCTGTGCTTTCTCAATCCCTTTTCCTTTGTTTAGCCAGTCATAGTACTTCTTCCATGCCTCTGAAGCACAGGAGCAGATGGATGGTCTGCAGGTCAGTTTAGGAAGATGGTTCCCTTTTCCACTAGTGGCTCACTTCAGATGCTTAGGTCAATGCTAAGTGTCTCAGAGATGAAGATCCTCCTTGCCTATCCACACACAACACCTCTGTGTCACTCTCAGTACCTATGAGAAATTCTGAGTCCAAATGCCTCTTTAAATTGCCCTCATGACCGTACTTTAACCCAACTAGCACTTCAGGCCATAGTGGCTTTTCTAGGTTTGGCAGCATCTGTTAGCTTTCACCAAATGAGGCAGCTCCATCTCCACTCTGCTTTGTGCATGTGCCTTGCTGAGACCCAAAAGACTCTCTCACTTGTCCCCTTTCAGCCTAAATTATTCATCTGCTGTAATGCACAATGGATGTTTGTGGAAAGAGGCACGCAGGTACAATCGAGCACAGTGCTGAAGCATTGACGTTACCAGCAAGCTGAAATTGCCTGGATGCAGGGGCCAAGCTTAGCTGAGAGAGACAGGAAATTTCTACTCTTTCAAAGGCCTCCAGAAAAGAGAATGGTGGTGTCACCGGTGAAGGCAGAGGGGAAGAAGGGCTGTGTGGGGCTGAGGTGGCAGGGGGACTGCCCACATGTTTCTTGTGGCTCCTCTGATGCTGCCACATGGACATGGATGTGATGCAAGCATGGGGAGGTGGGAGTGTGCTGAAGTAGGTGGCTTTAAGGAGTGGAGAGCTGGCATGCCAGAGTAATGGTGTGGAAAGTGTACATGCACTGGGAAGGGGCTGAGGCTGCTGGGGCACGTAATGTGAGGGCAGGGAGCTCCTGAAAGAGGCCATTGCAATGTACGTTCCACTGACCTACACTGAGGTGTATTTATAGGTGCTGGCAGCCCATGCTGTCCAACAGCACAGGACAAGAGCTTACAGGACTCCTTTCACACTTCCTGCATGTCGCTGGGGCTAGACCCGACTGCAACCCCTGCATTGCCTGTGTCTAAGCCACACCTACGCCAGCCTTTTTTCTGCCTGTGAGCTCTTTCTTTTTTATCTGTGCCACCACTGCTCCAATGATCCCAGTGCAGCCATGGACCCCTATGCCATATAATCTGCAGCTGCACCCACACCCAGCTGCTCTTCCCTGCTTCAAAGCCCATGCTTTCCCTTGCCTCTCCCAGGGCACACAGGTATGCTTGCTTGCCCTGGTTGTCAGGCTGTGACACTGCCGAACTAGTTAAAACAAGCCGGGCAGAGTGCTCCTGTGCTGTCCCTGGTGCTGGGCTGATCTCCCTCCATTCCCCTGCCCCTTCTTACCCACCTCTTGTATCTCTCTGTCTTTCCTGGGGCCTGAGGGAAGCCGGGTCTTCCTGGCCAAAACTCAGCTTCCCATAAGTGTTTACGTACTTCTTTGCCATGCTTAGGTTGTGCAGTCACATCCCCTGATGCCACTATCAGTCAGTTTCAGAGCACATGGGGCTGGTGGGACTGCACACTCTTTGCATGCAAATTATGCACATCTAACACCAGAAGGGAGGAAAGAGAAGGGATGAGTGTGGATGCTTTTGCAGGCTTTCTGCTCCAGAGACTTTTGCCCCCTGGAGCAGCAACTCCAGTCTGTGGACAGATATATGGGAGATTGCAGAATGGGCAGAATTAGAGAAAGTATGGGGGGAAAAAAGGGAGAATCTTACTCAGAGATGGAGGCAGTCAAAGCAGATTTGGTGTGGCAGTGGAGTGTGTGTGTGTGCATATGCACCCGTGCACTTGTACAGAATAATACAGCTGTCTCCAAAGTGAGTTCCAGCTTCATAACTTCCAAGAATATATATGTGTATATATATACACACATATATATATATATATATTTTTTTTTTTTGGTGAGTGTTGCTGGCTGTTTGTGTTTCATGTCTAGTTTGTGTTTGTCTGTCTATGTTGGATATTGATGAGTATTTGTGTTTTTCATGTGACACAATATGTCTGGTAGTTGATGGGGCTAATGTTTAGGATCCAGAAGGATGCTATGCTACTGTGAGGGCTGAGTTTAAGTAGATAACCTTATCTGATATAGTCAGTTTGTATGCTGCAGGCAATTCACAAGCAGAGTATATTTGTGTGTGATATACAGCCACTGGTGCTTGCTTGACTAATGTTTCTGAGTGCATGAGAATGTTTTATGTGCCCTCATTTTCTTACAGATACGTCATTTGCTAGTGTGGTGTTAGCACTGGCATGGTTGTATGTGTGTGTACATGGCACTTTTTCTGGTCGCTGCTGTGGGAGTGGGCTCATTAAATGCTGTGTGTTTGTGCAGTAACAATTTCATGTAAGGGGTCAGGAGCTGGTGTGTGGTAGACATGTTTGGGTATTCCATGTGCATTTATGCAGGGATCACTATCTGCTGTGCTGTATAAAAATGTTTTTGCTGTGTACTCAGGAGAGGTGAAATAGGCTGGGTGGAGGCAATGTGGTGTTGTGTGACTGTTGTCTGAGTTATCACGTGTGCATCTTAACACAGATGTGCAACCTTGCAGGTAAGTGCAGGGTGTATGCGAAGAAGAGAAGCACCTCATCCTTTAGAGGAGCTCTAAGTTTTTAGGGGTTGTATGCACGTGATGTGGAAAGGCCAGTGAGTAAACGTGTGTGTGTGTCCAGTTTGTGTGTGTCCTCGCAGGGGGTGTGCCTGGGTGACTGCATGGGCTGGGAGGTGGCGTGTGTGCGTGTGTGCGGCCGTGTGTGCAGGCACACCTCACCTCCTCCCCGTGCAGCTCTGTCAGCACCTTGCCCTGTGCTGGGTCAGGTGCTCTCTCCTTTTGTGTGCAGTGGGACAGCCAGGCTCTTAGCATACAGACCAACCTCCTTCCATCCTTTCAGTCTCTTTCCATCTGGCTGTCTGTCTACTCTGCTGCCCGTGTCCAGTTGTCTGTTCCCACAATCACCATTACGCCTTGACTAGCTCACACCCTACACTGCCTGTGGACTCAGCAGCTGTGCATCTCTTCGTCCCTCCGCACATTCACACACACACACACACCCTGGATCTTCATATGTGGCATATTCAGTTGCCATTGGAAACCTAAGAAAGAAGTGAATCTACCCTCCAAGTCTTAAGCTGGTGTTTTTTTTCCTTTTTTTTTTTCCCTCCCCTTTCCTCCTCTCCTCACAGAAGGCGAAGTCGTTCGCAATGAATCCATGGCAGCTTCGATCGAGCGGTGAGCTGGAGCACCTACTCACAGGCCACTCCTTCATGTGACTGAACAGAGACCTTTCCCAGCACTCGCCAAGGAGAGCAGAGCCCTGGATTTACCTCCCGCGTACCCGGGCACCTCCAGCGCAGGCACTGTGAGGTAAGGCAGCCTCGGCACCTCTGTCTGTGCCTCCCTCCATCCCGTCCTCCCCTCCCTCTCGTTGTTTGTTCCCCAGAGGTGTGAGGGAAGAGAAGGGCAGGGGTTTTGCTATGCTGTGAACAAAATCCATGCATTCATCAGCGCGCTCCCCACACCGCCCTCCGCTCAGAGCCCCTGCCCTTGCGGCTCTGCATGCATGTGCAGGGAGGGGGTTGTTTGCAGAGCAGCCGAGGGAAGCGCTGCGGGTCCCCTGCACGCAGTCCCGAGTGCATTCCGCCCCTTTCCCATCTCTCCCCGGGCACACAGACACCTGTCTGCTCTTTTCCATTCGTCATTTTCCTCCAGCTCCCTTATTTTTCGGGAGAAGGGGGAGCCAGGCTGACTCTGCTGCAGCCTGGCCAACAGCAAAGCTGGGCTCCGCAGCCCTGGCCTGGGTCGCCTCAGGAATGCAGCTTGCAGCAGAGTAGGAGTGGGCATCTCACTACCGGGAGTGGGGCATAGAGGGGAGGATTCCTCCTCCCTCCTCATTTCACAGATATTTTGGGGATTCCATTCCCCACAGAAGATGCTGGCCTCCATTTCCTAGCTAGGTACCTCCTTTGAATATCCAGCCCAGCCTGTCACAGCTTTTGGGTTGATGGGCATGCTCTTTGTCACTGCTTATCTGCTGTCCCCTGGTGCTCCTTCTCAACTGGAAGGGATGTTTTCTTATTGGAGACGGTGTGTTTCATAAGCTGGGAACGCTGTGTGCCCTGCACAGGCAGTGAAGGGGCCCTGTGCAGAGCCTGACCCATTTTGGGGCGCAAAGCTCCTGGGAGCACCTGAAAGGGCCTCCTGCTGTCTGGGGCTGCCCTCAGTGCCCCTTTCCTCAGCTCCTCTGCAGGGAAAGCAGGAAGATCAGCTGCACTATTTCCATGCCATGTCTCTGTGCTGCTGGAGCTGCTGTGGTTGGGAATGGGAGGGGAGTGGGAGCAGCTGTTTCTCCCAGTGCCTGGGCAGGCCCAGACACGGTGCCAGTCCTCAAGGAGCATGAACTTGCCTAGCGATGCCTCTCCCCAAAATGGACCCTAAAGCAACAAGCTGCTGGCAAAGTAGTGGGTAATCTCAGAGGAGTGGATTTTAAAGGGGAGGTCTGGGAGTTTGCAACCTGCCAGGCTGTAGTTTCAGGCTCTGCACAGACTCTGGCAAAGACCAGAGTTTTTCTCAGTTTGATTTTGGGGGCTGTTGTGTTTCTCTGAGGGGAAGGGGCTGGCAGCCTCTGTGCTACTGTGCAGCTTCAACAGTGGTGCTGGTGTGGTGTCCCCTGAAGGAGGTGATAGGTTGCTCCTTTCCTGCCCAAGTTTCACCTGGTGATGCTGACAAGGAGGGCGCATCTTCCACTGCATCTTCCAGTGCATCTTTCTTCTGCCACTGCAGGACTCTGCCATCAGTTTTCCCCAACTGCAGTTCCTCAATGCCCCCTGACCCACTACCCTAGTACCTACCCTTCTACACAAACTGCTGCCTTCAACTTCTCTTTGGTACCTCTTGCTGTTTTTCTTCCTTCTCTGGGTTGCCCTAAGCCCTGCTTTTCCCTCTTTCAGCACCTGTTCCTTACTTCCCCTCCTTTGTGACCACCATGCCGGGCAGGAACAGCTTTGGTCAGCCTTGGGAAGGGCTGATGCTGCCCAGTGGGGTTGTTTCTGGATGCTGGTGCCAGCTGATGATACTGTGAAATGATGCTTTCCCCTGTGGTTCACACCCTCCACCGCGCGCGTGCATGTGTTGCAGGTGACAAGTGACAGTGGTGTTGTTGATGTGTCACTGCTCCTCTTGGCCAGAGCCTGGCAGGGAGCATGCCCATGCAGTCACACTCGGTGTCATTGTTGGGGAGTTTGCGGAAATCAAGCTCTTCCCATATGGAGCCTTCAAAGTCATTTGGCATGGTTAAATTCCTCAGTCCTCTCAGGACATGGCTTTGGCACTGACTCACAGTGGACAAGACAATAAATCCAGCTCTAGGGAGCTTGGTACTGGGTCAAAACTGCTGCAGCTACATGGTAGAAAATGCTGATCCAGTATGAATTCACTCCGCTGCTTGAGATTTGTTTAGAAAACAATGTTGGCTTAACTCTGTACTGGCAAGATTTATGTTATATTGGGTATTATCTGTCTGCACAACCCTATCTTGGTGCTGGCTCTAGTGCTGCGTGTGTGCCATATCTGGCACGTGCTCCGGATCGTGTGCTACGGCTAATCTGACAGATGTAATTGCATGCTGCAGCCAGCCTAGCTCAGTCCCTCCTGTCAGTCTGAAAGAGGGTTAAATTACAGTCTGGGAGTAAGCCATGTCCCACACCCTGCAGATGCTGGGGAGGATGGCATTGGCTGCGAGGAGGGCAGGCATCTCACAGAAGAGGAAGGGGAACATTGTGTCAGTAGGAGGATGTTCTCCAGCCCTGACCACTCCACAGGTCAGTGCACAGGGCCCAGGAGAGGCATTGTCATTCCTCACAGGATCATGTTGGCAGAAAATGGGGTTGCACCATGGACGGAGGCTGGAGGCAGGTGCTCATTTGGGACAGCGTATGTGTGCAAACCCTCTCTGTTATGCTGCAGGGACTTCTTCCAAGTCTGTCACTTAGGTGCTTGTCTTGCTGAGGGAGGTTGTATTTGTTTGTGCTGAAGGGCCAGAGGGCAGGAAGGTGGTGAGAGGTGATTTGCCTCATACTTTTGTGTGGATATGTGTGAGTCTCTGGTGATTAGGAGGAGATTTGTTGACTAGGTTTAGCAGTCTGGAGTCAGTTTTACTATAAATCCCAGCAAAATTAGCTTTTGGAGGTCTAAAGTCAAGAGGTGACACCAAACCTTGTTACTAAGGGTCCTAATCCTTGCAAACTCTCACACTGGTCACCATGCTGCAGTTTCCCCTACCTTTGCATGGAATCCTATCTCACAAAACCCCACCATTTAAACCACTACACTAAATTTAACAATCAAAATTTAAACAAACATAAAACCACTACATAATTAGTATTTCCACCCAGTTATAAACTTAACCCAATACAAGGCAGTAGCCACAAACAGTGGGAGAGGAGGGGGCTGGGGAGTAGGGATGTGAGGGAGCAACACTTCAGGCTTCAGCAACACTGTGGCGAAAGGGAGGTTCAGCCTGTGGACTCTGCTGACATGGCTGAGTGCTCTCATTCGCAGGGGGCTGGATGCTGGAGGAGAATCCATAATGACCAGGGGGCTGCGTGCCAAGGCCAAGGCAGCAATTCACTCAAGCCTCTGTTTGTTTGGGAAGAGAAAGGGAGTTTGTGGCTTGTCACTTGGGAAACAGAGTAGAGATTCAGTGGAGAAAGACAGGCTTCTTGGCTGGGTCTCCCTGAGCAGCCGTGCCACGTGTGTGTGTGTCAGGGGACTAAGGGGACCCTGGTACAGGCCATGACTGGCAGCTAGCCATCCCCACCCTCTGTCATTTCACCTCCCTCTTGCACCCTCTGCACAGCCACTGCCAAGTGGCTGAGGACAGCCCTGAGATAGACACACATGACAGACCAGTGCATGTGAAGAGAGGGAGATATGTTAAAAGCCTTGCTAGAAGAGCAGCTGGATGGGATTTGTGCTACCTCCCTGCCTGGTTTATGCCTTGGGCAGTAGAACATATCTGTGTGAGTATCCATGTTGCTTCATTCCAGCCCAAACAGGTACCTTCAGCAAGGCTGTGTTTCTTGTGTGGGGAGTCTTGTTGGGCTAAGTCAGGGCATGAAGACAACTTCTTTCTTCCCCAGGTTCCTTCTCTGTCTCATCCCAGAGTGAGCCCTCTCTTACTTCATGGAGGTGGAGATCTGCAGGCAGTGGAGGGAGGTGTTGCAGAGGGAAAGGGGAATCCGAGGTACACAGAGTACGGAGGGGATGCAGACACTGAGATGAGAAAGAGGGAGGACCTGAGAAAAAAAGGACAGAAGCAGCAAAGGAAGAAAAGGGGTGGAGAGGGAGCCAGAAAGAGAGCAGCATGTCTGTGCAGTGACAATGTGGTATGGAAGTATCTTATATTGACGTTACAGACTAGAGTTTGACCTGACCATGTTTGTACTGAGCAGGGATGTGGTCTCAAAAGCTCTGTAACAGGAGGACCAGCTCTGCACAATAAACTGCTCATCTTCTATCCATCTCCTTAATTAAGGGAATAGCCGGCCTCTGATTGTCCTGCTTTGATATGCCTTCTCCTTGTGCATGTTTGCTCCCGATATGGAGGAGGGAACATGGCTGAGAAGCCTCTCTTCGTGTCCTCCTGGCCCTTGCCCCATGGAACCAGAAGAAGTGAATGTGCTGCCCAGCACTGCTGAGAGTTGCTTTGCTCTGGAGGGATGTTGGTGAACTCTTAGAGGGAGGCACAGACTTGCCTTTAGATGGCTCCCCAGAAAAACTAATGGCCACATTACCCCACATAGGCATTGTCTGCAGGGAGTGAATTCAACAAGGATTTTTTCTACAATTTTTTCTATATTTTTATTCTACAATTACCGAATCAACATGTTCCACAAGAATTGAGCAGCAGCAATTAGATAAGAGGGATTTATGGAAATTTCTCTTCCTCTTTTACAAAATACACTTGCATATGTGTCCATCAGGTAAGGGAGGTATGCTAGGTCTGTCACAGGGTAGGTAGATTTCATACTGATGTTCTCAGTGTCACTTTTGATGGGGATGTGATGGTTTCCAGAAGCTGGAATGCCAGTGCTGGCTTGCAGGCAGGTTGATAGGTGAACGTGTATGCACAGCCGGTCGTGTGTTCATTGTGACATAAACCTGTGGGTGCTTCTTTTCCATCTCGAGCTTCCTCCCTGACTCCCCGTTGTAGGACCAGCAGAAGGTATGGCTTAAAGTGAGTGGCACACCAGGGCCACTGGGCTGTTCCCCAGTCTTAACTGCCATGCCTTTTAAAGCCAGCCAGCATGGGGAAATCTATCGAGAACCAGTCTGGCACAAAGGGAGAAACACTCCTATAATGGGGCTACTTATTTGAGTTCTCCAGCATTGCCCATTTCATTTCATGTCTTGTGGCTGATGCAGTTGAAAGGCAATCACTGGAGCTAACAGCCCAGCATTGTTCTGCTCACCTTCTGATTTACTTCCTTTCATCCTCGCTGGGTTTCATCTCCTCCCAGGTTCATGCATCCCCCAGCACTGAGGTCACTTTCTTTTCATCACACCTTAGGCTGCATATAATCAAGCTAGCACTGTTCCTGCCCTGAATCTTCTGGGGTCAAGATGGAAATCAGTATTCAGCGAGAGACCCAAACAAATGAGCAAAACTAGCCCGGTTGGTCAGAACAGGGTGGATGTTATCCAAGAAAACTCACATTGATCAATTCCAGTCACCTCCTGTGCTTAAAGTGACTCAGTATCTCCATTTTTAGGATGTTGCTGGGGAGCTGAATTCTCGTATGATTTCTCTTGTATCAGCTGTCCCTACCAACAGTATTTGTGAGATTCTTTTCCTGTATCTGCTTAGATGAGGATCTGTTGGAAAATATGCTGGTAGAATAATGGGTACTGGGACAAAGCAACTCATAAAAACCCCACAATCCCAGTGAAAAAAAAACCCCAACAACTACAAAACCTCTGCCTCCCTTTTCCTGAACAATAAGTTATCAAGTCCAGATGGTTAAACCCGAGAGTTTGGAAGGAGCTTAAGTGATTGAGCTGCTAACAAAAAAATGCAATCTCTTGTTGGAAAAAAAAAAAAAAGCTACTGATTTGGGGAATTGGAGAAGACCAAATGTTGTACCTATATTTAAAAAAGGCTTCAGTGATGATCCGGGGAATTAAAGATCAGTAGGCTTTGCATCTGTATCTGGTGGGAATGATAATTAAAAAACAGTGCTTGAAGACATCTGGAAGATTATGGTCTGTTAGGGCCTATCCAGCATGGGTTCAGCAGGGAAAACTGCATCGTGCTAATCTTGTACAACTTTTTCAATGTGTCAATAATGCAGTGGATAACGGAGAACCAAGTGATATAACATATTTAGATTTCCAAAGGGCTTTTGAAAGATCCTGCACTTGAGCTGCTAAAGAAGCTAAGTAGTCAGTGAGAGACAAAATATTGACATAGATCAAAAACTGAGTAGGAGACTGAAAGAATGAGGGGATTAAACAGTCAAGTTTCACCATGGCAAAAGGTTAATGTGGCCTCCAGGTTCTCTTCTAAATCCCTTATGATTTACCTTATTGTTTAATGAATTGGAAAGGTGGGAGGAGAGATATGCTGCATGGAAATCAGCAGATGAGACAAAATTATTATGTTGGCTGTGGGCAGAAAGGGCTGTAGGAAATGCCTGGGAAAGAGAACTAAGTTAAATGAATGCACTGTGCTCTGGTGAATGAAACTGAATGTTGGTATGTTCAAAGTAATGTATGTTGCAGGGCAGACTCAAAACTCTTTAGATACCGAAAAGGTCCTGAATCAAGAGTATCAGCCAAATGAAAGTGCAGGTGACTGTCTTTGCAGTGCTCTGCCCCATGCTGTGATGCCCTTGAGCAGGCAAATCAGCTGTTTGGATGCAGAGGCAGTGGGTAGAGAGGGCTCTGGAAGAGCTCTTAGTACATCTGCAGTGCTGCTTCATTTGGAATTGCTAGCCAAACCCAGGTCAGCCTGTTTCTTAGGGATGCTAGAGAACTGAAGGGCCTCTGAGGTGAGAGAAGGCCTGTGAACACCCTCAAGTGAAGATATGGAGGAGACAGGGGTTGTTTGTGTCAGATAGCAGACTGGGAGTGTATGGTGGGAGGAAATAAAATTATGAGACATGAGGATATCTGTCCTTCCTTTCCTCATCACCTAGGAGTGAAGGAATGCACAGTGAAATTAAAAAGTATGGGATTAAGGTTCTCAGGGTTGAACTGTGGAGGTCTAAGACATGAGAATTTGTCAGGTCCAAGAATTTAGAAAGGTTCATAGTGGGCTTGTGTGTTTGTGGAGAACAAGAGTACCCCAATGAGCTTTAACTAAGGATGAGCCCAGTTTTAGTGCCTGAACCTGCAGGTTCAGTCTTCTGAGCCTGTATTAGTCTGCAACTCATAGCAGCAAATAAGAAAATTGAGACAGGAGTACATTGTCCCTCATTTGTGGGCTTTGATGTTTTTCCATTTTATCTTCCCCAAATTTCAGTAATGTTTTTCCTGAGAGCCAGAGTGGACATTTCTCTGACCTGGAATGGCTGTTCCCTTGTGTACATCTTACCTGCTGGGACATAAGCAGTGAAATTCTATTCATGTCTAATCATGTTGAAGTCCATAGCACAAAGGAGAATTTTCATCCTCTGAGTTTGAGCTTGGTTCTGGAGAAAACCAAACCCCATCCCTCCCACAGAAAAGGTGCAAACCTACCTAAACTTGTGATACTGCCTCAGATCAGGCACCTTACCTGCAAAGTTCTCAGACATTTCTAGGAGATTGCCCATGCTTCCATCTTCCACCTGAGCTATGGATGCAGGAATCAGTGCCAGGATAACAGGCTATCCAGCAAACTCTGATTTCCAGGCCAAGCTGGAGCCCATAATTAAAAATCTGCTGGGGCTGAAGGGAGAATAGAAATCCCTGAGCCTATGGAAACTCTGAAACCTTATTTGATTACTTCCTCCTCTCTTCAGTGTAAGGACCTGAGTCTACATACGTATCTTCCCTGTCCAACAGCATTCTCTATGCAGGAGCATGGTCCCAGTTCTTGTTTGGTATTTGGTGTTTGGTGTCTTCAACAGCTTGTCTAACTTAACCTGTTTGATTTCTAGCTATTTGTGTGTAGCTGCAAATGTGTCAGTAGCTACACACAAATCCCAGACTCCTTGTAAGTGTGTCTCCCTCCTGGACAGCACATGAGGTGTGAGCAGAGTGACTACTTGCACAGGGAAATGTTTTTAAGTCAGATAAAAAAAACACTGGGGATCATCTTTGCATGCTGCTCTTTGCTGCATCTCTGTGAGCTCTCTTGTATTCCTAGAGCTGTGATTTGTTTTTGGGTAGCTTGGAGTTGCACCCACAGCAGCTGATGTGGATAGAGTGGGAGCAGCCAGGCTTGTGTCCCAGTGCCAAGAGACCTGGGGCCAGTATCACACCTTTCCACGTGGTTTAAGTTCCTGTGAGGTCAGAGGGAAGTTTGGCAGTGTGTCAAGGCTGACATCACTGCAGCCCCTGCAAACCTCTGGGGTGGAAGCAACATCTTCAACACCTCTCCTGGAATCCAGGAGCTGGGGAATGTGGGGGCTGAGAGACACTGACGTCACCCGTGCTGTGTGCCAGCAACCCCAAGGCTTTGGAGATGGCTTGATCATCACTCCTCTATTATAGCACCTGAAAAGACCTCTGGGATCAAAAGATGATTGCATCTCTCTGCTCTATTACAGCAGCCAATGAACCTCCAGGGCCAAAGGATAAATGCACCATCACTAGAGTATTATAGCATTTAGAAACCTCACTCACTGACTCACAGCTGTCTGACCCCTCTACCACAACCACTTTCAATTTGTCTCAGCACCTAGCCACCTTCTCTACTGAGGTGTAGCTGGATAATTCTTGTGCTTTTACAGTGCCTGCCTGTGTGTAGCACTGAGGTGAGACCATACTATCTTCTCACTTATTTTGGTACAGGGGAGCACTGGTGTTGCAATCCGTTTGCCAAACTCTATGAATGCTCTATGAATGCACCAAGGCAGCACTGAAATGAACCACTTCCCTTTAACACAGCATCTGTGAACCCCTGGTACTGCTTTGCTGTGGCAGATCTGCTCTTGTCTGGTACAGAAAGGGGGCTCTTCTCAGACTGTTAGAGGTGTTTCAGAACACAGCTCAGCCCCTGGCAAATGCTGTGTTGTACCAGCAACTCGAGCTTATTAGTGGCAAGGAGGAGACTTTGAATGTCTGGTCAGTGATCCTGGCGTTTAGAAAGCTTGAATTAATTTCTCAGACACCCTAGAGAGGTGGAGTTCTGTCATGTTATGAACCTGACTTGTAGATTCTGGGGAAAATCCTAAAAGCTTTTGGTAATAGAGGTTTTAGTGAGTTTAATGCCGATGGAATTAAAAGTCTCTAGGCACTCATTGTGAATGGATTTACATCGGGGAGATTAGAAAAAGGGAAAACATTATTGGTGTCCAGGAAACTCAGGAGAGCAGCTGTCATCTGGTTTAGATGGAAAGTTCCCCAATGGGCAGGTGCCCTGGCAGCCAGACAATGCACACGCACACCCCGTGGGGCTGGGGACACATCCCAGGGCCATTGTGGGCACGTCACATGTGAACATTCACAATAGGATGTTTGCACTCACCAGTTTTATGGACACACTGAACATGATTTAACGCAAAAATGGTCTCTTGAATTTGTCTGCTATCTCCTACACAAAGACCCATATGCCTCGCTCAAGTGCTGCTGGCCTTTTCCAGCATGTTCATTACTGTTCACTCCTGCTGAGGAGCACAGAGAAGAAATACCTGCCCTCCTCCCTGCCCACAGGCACACCACTCTGTGCAAAGCAGTCTCTGGTGCATGGATAGGCCTTCTACAGGACTCTTTCTTCCCAGCAGAAAAGCACCTGGTGTGTAGTTATGAAATGTAACAATGAAGCACAGTTAAACTGAACACTGGGCAGATCCTTGTGGAATCATTTGGTGAAGTTTATTAATTTTGTAGTAAATTATGGTCAGCTCGCAAAATCCACCATTTTCAACTTGTCTGGGAGGCCTGCGGAGTCACCTCTGTATTGGCCAATTTCTACTCCTTTTTCCCAGGCCTCAGTGCTTGCCACTGCTAAGAAAGCATCCTGGAGGCAGATGGTTCTTCCCTGTGCTCTTAGACAAGTAAGGCATGATCCTGGAGGCGCTGGCCTTTCTTGGACTTCCCTGCAGAAGCTGAGTTGCTAAGGCTGTGCTCTTTGCTCAGGGATCAGAGAGGCAACAGAAGAAAAGACCAAGAGACCTATGGGGAGAATGAGAAAGGTTATGGCCTTAAGTACATGAGCTCATGGAAGGCTCCAAGAGATGCTGTTCCCCATGTTATTTCTCTCTAAAGTCCTTATCACTTGTTGGTACACGTTTTTGAGAGCAAAGATCAGGGTTCATCCACTCTGGCCTTCTTTGTAAGTGGTACATCATCAAGGTGAGGACTCAATTCAAATCCTGTTTTGAAGATCCCTATTTCCTCTGCCACACAGGAGAACTCGCTGGGTGATCAGGCTTTGTTAAAGCAGGGAGCTCCCTGCTCCAGGGAAGATGGGCAGACAGGAGAGCTGGTGCCTTGCCAGGGCCTGCAGGTAATAACCTCACTTTACCAAATGAGTGCCCACAATGTAAGCTAAGAGCAGAGTTACACTTTCTTTGTAGGGTGAAGATAATGTGCTGTCCACAACATAGAACAGGGTGTTGGGATTCATGCCATCCCTTTTCTTCTTGCCCAGCGTGGATCACTGCCTGTTGACTCTGGGGCTCTGGCTGACAGGGAAAGGCTGCTGGAGTGGTTGATACACCGTCAAAACAAGGTGTCAGGTGTTGAGTACCAGGGGCAGGGCAGACACAATGTCTCTGGTGCCCCTCCCAGTGAGTGCGTTGATGTCACCAGGTGTCCACACACAGGGAGGAGATGAGAGAGGGGAAACAGCTAGGAAAGAGGGTGAGCAGTCTCAGTGCCTCCCCAGGTGGCCCTTCTTGTGATGGCAAGAGGTGGAAGGACTACAGGGAGTCAGGGAAGGAAGAAAGGGAGGGGGGATGCTCTGTTGGCAGGTTGGCAGGAGTGGCAGGCCACTCCTCAAAGTGGTGGGGAGCCAGCAAGTATTGTGATAGTCAGCCCTTGGCCCTGGGCTCGCCTTCATCAGGTAGGAGATGCAGTTTGGAGAGAAGGGGGTGTTTTAAGTAAAGAACAGAAGCAAAAGTATGAATATGCTGACTGAGCCTATGGCAAGGCTATGGCACTTAGCAGTGATGTTTCTGCAGGAATTGGAGCTGCCCCCTGGAGCTGTGGGCCTAATCTGTGGGGGGAAGGAAGAAATCTGTTGCTGTGACCACTGATCCCTGGAAAGAGCCTGACCTGGCACTCCTGATAATACACTTGTACTGAAAATGTGTTGCATCTGAGCTGCTGGGCATGCAGGCACCTGTCTTTAGATGGGTGCAGAGCCAGGCTGGGCTCACTTGTGCTCAGGCTACATTGGCACTGCCAGGACCTGTGGATGTCAGCATGGAGATCCGCTCTGAAATCCCCTTTGCAACTGGCCCTGCAAAAATGTTTTTGTTCTTTCTGCATCCTCTATGAAAGAGCTTCTGTCTCACCATTGCCTTTCTTGAGGCATCTCTATTTCTGTCAATTTATCCACAAGTATAAAGAGAACATGGGTGCAGGTGTCTCCCCGGTGCCAGCCAGCCATGCTGGCTGTTGTAATCAGCTCATTCAGGCAGGATGTGTACCCCCCTCTAAACAGTAGTCGTTGTCTATTCCCAGGCAGAACAGTGCTTCTGGAGGACATCTAGCACAACTAACTCATCATGACAACCAGCAGCAACTTCAGGCTGCTTTCAGAGAGCTGTTTGTGGAATCACCTCAGCCCTTTAGCACAAGATGTACACTTGCAGCAAGCCCTGCCACTGCAGAAGAGAGAGGCTTCTGTTTCCTGCGAGTCGTGTGTCCCTGGCAAATGCTAGCCCATGACTTATGTGTTCAATGCTGACAGGTCAGTGTGAGATGGGAGAAAGGGGATCTTTATCTCAGTGGGATCACTGAGTGCAGATGGGCTTTGCAGCAGTAAGGATGTGATGAAGTTGTCAGCTGCAAAAGACTATATGTGGTCTTACGGCCCTAGATGAGAGCAGGCTCATAAACAGGATGGGGCACACTCACAGCTTTCCTGGAGATGGGAAAAGTTATTTGAGGGCAGCCCCTAGGATTTTCAGGATCTGTCAGTTGCTCTCTGGTGATGAGAAAACCTGGCATGTTCCTGTTGGGACTGACTACAGAAATTCCAAGTCCTTCATTTGCATGATTAGCAGTGTTTATGCCCACTGCTTTTTCAGGAACTGTCCTGTGTGTGAAACTGTAGCCTTGCCACGGAGCACCGGACTTAACAGAGTGTAGTGGAGGCTGAGTGCACCTGTGATTTATAGGAAGATTACAGCCTTGCCTGCAAATCCATGGGGATGTCAGCATGGTTTATATTATCTGCACCATGGTGGCATGTTACATTCTCACAACACGCAGAGGGTGAGAGGGGCAGACTTTTCAGTGGGAGCTGCCTCTGGGCATTGCTGTTTTTTACTTCATCCTTGGAGCTGGTGAGCCGGGTAGTTTTGCAGGGTGACATGCATGAAGAAACCTGACACCAAGCTGGAGGACCTATGAGGCTATATCATGATATAGCCAACAAAGTGATCTGCTTGCTGTTGCTTTGATGTGATCATATGACAGTTTGATGCTTTATTCAAAGCACTGGTTACAACTTCCTTACCCTTCTTTCCCAAGCACTTCGAGGCCAACTAATTTATTAATAAATTAGAGGGATTAAAATAAACAGTGCTTTGAAAATCATTAGGCATCCCAAATGCCTGGAAACAAACAGCAGTTGAAGTAAAAATACAAAATGCAAATAGGCTAAGAACTGGGCCATAAAATATGGTATCCTAGCCCTGGGGCAGCTCTGGAAAGAAAAACTGTGTTTTTCCCCTTGTCTCTTTGGGTTGAAGCAGAGAAAATAGTACTGGGGTTCTGTGAATGAGGAACGGTCCCTGCCCCAACTCCTGCTGTGCTACAGAGCCTGCCCCACCAGTGGTTTTACAAGCTGCAGAACAGAAATGTGGGGAGATGAGGCCACAAGCACCAGCCACAGTGCTGGAGCTAAGGCAAGATCTGAAGGCTACAGACTGGGGACCATCTGGGTGAGCAGCTGTCCTAGGCAGCTCCTTCTGCTACTCTTGGTCCTGACCCTCACCCTCCAGGC
The DNA here is from genome assembly GCA_013400215.1 of Cisticola juncidis. NCBI lineage: Eukaryota > Metazoa > Chordata > Aves > Passeriformes > Cisticolidae > Cisticola > Cisticola juncidis. The sequence continues at coordinate 794,640 of VXBR01012244.1, read as the reverse complement.
ACTGCATACCCAATTCTTTCCTCCTCTCAGCTCACTGCCTTTCTCACTCCAGCTCCTCTTTCCTTCTCTGAAGACCCAGGGACTGACACAGCCAATTCATGCAGCATCCAGCTCATCTTCCCTCAGTGGCACCAAAGCTGAGCCCCTGCATTGGTGGCCATAAAAGCAGGAATTCTGGCTGCTGCCAGAGCAATGAGAGACCACATTACACATTTCCTCATTCTGCATCCTGGCTGGGGTGATGCATTTATTGTTCCCAGCTGCCTTTCTCTTGTCAATCCATGCCAGTTCACAGACATGCTATAACACCACTGTCCCAGTAAGGAAACTGTTGGACTAAGGGCATCACAAAGGGTACAAACAGTGGATGAGGGTATGGGTGATTATCTGATTGCTCTGGTGTTCTGAGTGTTGTTTATATGGGGATTACTTGGAAAGGGAAGCATTTGAAAAATGCATCAGAGCAACATTCATGTCTTTGATGTGTTTAAAAACTGGTGTGGTCCTGCTTAAGAAGTGGAAGTAATGAGGGCAATCAGTCTTGGCTCAGTAGAATGATTTTTAGGCCAAAGAAATGTGAAGGAATCACAACTGACTGATGTTCCTGCCCAGGAGAGAACAAGGAGATCCAGTTTTCCAGGCTGTTGTTGGAGGTCTTGTGTTGGTGAATGAGACACTCACCACCTTCAAGACTGAATCCTATCCCTACTTGGAGAACATTGTGTACTTGGGAGGAGGAGCAGGGGTTCAGCTGGGAGAAGTCTGCCTGATTCAGGAATTACCTGGACCATCTTGAGTTTCTCTTGCGTGACAGACTTCTCAGGCATCACTGGCCAGGGAGAAAGCAGTCAGACAACGAAAGAAAGCCTATGAAAAGGCAGAGCCTGTCTGATAATTGAATACTTCTCCCTGCCTGGCCAGCATGCCGCAAGTAGAAGGCATCATGAGGCCAGGTGCCTGCCACTGCCAAGGGACTTTTCCCTTCCACACAGTCACTGGGATTTCTAATCCAGGCTGTATAAGACAATGCTGTCATGTTAGTAATGGTATAACTCTCTTAGCAGTCTACCGGTGTGACAGAGTCACAAAGAGAGCAGTGTAGGCTGAATATGCACTCATGCTTGCTAAGCCTATAATCCCAGTTTTGATTTTCTCTCTTTCTTTTCATGTTTTTAATTTTTTTCTTTTTTTTTTTTTTTAGTAACAAGTTCAAACTTAATAAGAGTGATTCACTAGTTGCATGTTAATCTGACTTTGGCATGGTGTCCAATTTAGATTGCACAGGGCAGAAAGGTGAGGTGCAGGGGGAGAAGGAAGAACTGGGAGATGAAGGGAGAAGCTGGAGAATGTTCCTGTTTCGTCTCTCCATGGAAACTAAGGATGGCTTCTTTCTGTGAATGTCTTGGCTGTTTTTTCCCCTGTGGTCAGAAGAGGCTGGTGATCAGAAGAGGGTCTGTTCTCCCATTCAATTAGGATCTTTAGTGGGTTTCCTTGTAAATGTTCAGCAGCTCTTAGCAGCTGATGGGAAATGTTTGGTGGTCTGTGGGACGGGGGGAGGCAGCGCACATCAGTGCCCCGAACTTGTCTGGCCTGTGCCATGGTTGTTACTCTTGGGTGAGGCAAGGGTCTGTGATGTAGCTAAGCCCTTCCAAGGCTGTGTCTTGCAACTGCATCTGAAATTGTGCCTGTACTTCCTTGAGGTTGATCTATTTTCTCTGCAGATCCTAGCAGACCCCAGATGTTCCTCAGCCCAGGCAGTTGCAAGACCTGCGGTAGGGCTGATTCTAGCACCATAATGTGTTTCTGCATCCACTCCCCTTTAAGTTCTTCTGCCTGCCTAGAAACGTGATCACCTCTTTTCAGAAACCGCTCGGGCTGAGCAGCAGGATTCACCATTGGGCAGTAGTAAGAAAAACCAGGGCATTTCTGGATATGCATGTGAAGACTGTTGCCCAAGAGCTGCTGTTAAGAACTGCCTTGCGCTGTCCTTCTTACTCTGGCCAGTCACTGGCCTCAGTCACACCTCAGCCAGTTTCACCCCTGGTGCTTCTTGCAGGGTGAGCCTCCTCCCTCCTTGTCTCCAGTGGCAGGCACAGCCCTGCTGAGCTGCTCTGGGCTGCAGGTGGCCGTGCTTGCGGCCGGGTGACACTGAGCGTGGGAGACAAGGAGCAGGTCATCCGGAACAAGCAGTTAAGTGTGGGCTGGTGCGTAGGAGGACAGTGAACAGGAGAGGGCAGAAAGGTTAGAAAAACTAACTTTAGTTTAGTTAAAACTAAACAACAGTAGAGAAGCATTAGAGTAGTACTGAAAGCCTTCTGCTTCAGCTTGGTTAAATAATGTGTGCTTGAGGTTGAGACTGTGGCGGGACTGGTCCTGACACCCAAAGAGCTGTATCCAGGTGACCCATGTGTGGTGCTGACACTGCCTGGCATAAAGAAGACAGCTCTGTCTGAAACCAGGGGAAGCTGTGGGGCATTCTGGCAGCTTGTGGGGTGGTGAGTGATGGCAGGCAACATGCTGTCGTGCAGGATCAGCAAAACACTGCTCATCTCTCAAGCTGTCTGTTTCTCTTGCTCTTTGTGGTCCTCTTCTCACTTCTCCTTTTCATGTGCTCATATCACCTCTCTTTTCTTTCCCTCACTTCCTCTCTCTGTGTCGTGCATGGCTCAGTGACTATAATCCATGATAACCCTCTATTCTCTCTTCTCTTCCTCACCACCTTTCTCACTCATCCTTTCTTCATGTCTCTCACTAACACTCTGTTGCTCTCCTTGCCAATTTATTCTTCTCTTTCCTCCCACACTCTGTCCCCATTTCATCAATCTCAGCACAGTCCTGTTTTTCACCAGAGCTGCTGTTTCATGTTTACTCCAGTGGAGGGAGGGCAGGCAGGTGTGAGGCTAAGGTAACACGTAGAAAGCAGAATAGTCGAATTGAGACCTCTTTTGGTGACCATGGCTGAGTCATGTCACCAATTCCATGGCCTGGCTCCTTTCCTTTGATACGGGAACACTCAGCTATGAGTGAATCTGCAATGCTTAGAGTTTTTAGGGCCAAGCTCTGTGAAGCTCCTGGAAGTGGGCTATAGCTCTTTAAGTGCCTGTGCAGGTTTTTTTGTCTCTGGTGCCCAGCTAAGCCCTTGTGCCCAGCTGACACGATGGAGGCACACTCCCAGCCAAGCCTGTTGCCCTATTCACAAAATCTGCCCCACCCACACTTTCATATGAAATAACCCCATTGGATGAAGTTGACAAGGCTCAACTATGGAGTTTTGATCTGCAGTGATCCAGAGCTTTGTCCCTGCAAATCCCTGGAGACTAATGGCAACTCCTGTGACTATAGGTGCTACCTTTTAAATCACACCGATTTTCCTCCCCAATTCCAGCTTTTTCTTCTTTTCTTCCTCTCTGCCATGCTGCTTTTCCACCTTTGCATACCGGAGCCTGTCTTGCCTGCTGGCTGCTGAGGGCTGGCCCTGCCAGATGCTTGCACCTTCTCAGCTCTCATGGGTAGGAGTTGCTATGGGAGACAGTGAGAAAGAAAAAGTGCCTTCCCCAGAAGCACTAGGAGCCAGAAGTCTTCCATTGAGTGGAGAACACCCCCCTCTTGTGCTCCTTCCTCCCCTCAGCCCCCCTTTAGAGAGCACTCTGCAGAAAGCTGCCTTTGAAGCCCCTTAATTAGTGTCCCGTGTGTCCTGAACGGAGCCCTTCATTACCACCAGCAAGAGGCACAAATTGGCATGTGTTTCAGGTTTGGGCTCAGTGCCAGAATTTTGTTCCAGCCCCCTCCCTCCAAACCTCTCCAGCTTCCCCCCTCCTTGACACACATGCTTGCACACACACATTCACTCTCTCACAGAAAAACACACACGCATGCACACCCAAGGGACTCTGCCAAAAAAGAAGACGTCCCCTTTCCATCATCCCAGATTTCAGAGAAAAAAAAAAAACTATGACAGAAGTTGCTCTGTTCCCTGCCTCCCCGTGGCTTGCTCTTGGCCCTGTTGACCCTTCAGCGTATGCAACTGCAGGTTGGGGGTCATTATCAGCCCCAGAGTATCTTTCACAGTCTGTGGATGTGCTCATAGGGTGCTAATTAGCGAGAGAAGTGCTGATTAGGTTAGAAATTAAGTGTTTATTTTATCTTCCTTTTTTTCTTAGATGTGTATGTGTGTAAAAATAGTGAGGTCAGATGGAGTGTCAGGAATAATGGGAGAAAAGGCAGCCAGTAGTCAAGGGGCATGAATCTGTATACTGTCTCACCTCTCCTGCACACTCTGGGTGGACAGGCATTCTGCAAACTCACAGAATTCCTGCAGCACACCAGCAGCCACCACACATTCCCTGTGGCTGTCCTTCTTGGGATCGAGCTGGACGTCTCCTCTCTGCACAATGTTCTGTAGAGGCTTTTCATACCTGTAGAGCCTCTCATCTCCATCACCTCAACATTTCCAGCTCAACCTTAGTGCCTTTGTTTCCCACCCCCCCTGCCCCCCTCCCACTTTTTAATCTCAGTGTCACTACTAGCAGCAGCCAACAGGTTACTGCCTTTCAGTGACATCCCTTGTCTTTGCTGATGTCTCACCTCAAGTGTGCTGTCCTCATAGAGGAATCCAGCCTCACATGCTCTTGCTCTGCCAGGCTGAGGAAATTCAGTCTATCTCTGCCATGGACTTTGTCCCTCCTTTGCAAACGTTGCAACAAAGGACCCCCAAAGGCTGATTAGGAGACTGATTTACAGGAACTCCAAAGTCTCTATGCCTGAGCAAACCATGTCCTTGTCCTGTTACCAGGCCATTCTTCACTGCCCCTATGCTATTTTCAGCCTTTTATGGACTGTGGGATAAGGAAGAACAGATCATGGTATGGCTCAATAGCAACTTTGTCTTGCTACAAGGCTATTCTGTGCTTCCAGAGCTGCAGGGAGAAGCTTTGGGGCCACGAGGGGCAGTTGAAAAATAATTTCCTTCCTTCCACTTAACCTAAAGTAGGTCTCTGGGGCCAGTATTTTGTATGCAGTGGACACAGAGCCTTTCCCCAGAGGCCAGTGTTTAGGCTGAGGATACTCAGGTTGGTGCAGGCTGGAGGAGAGGAAAGGAAAGAGCTTAACTGTGCTCTACAACTTGCTTTCTGTGGTGGGAACTGTGCTGGCAGACTCGTGAATTTGCACAGTTGGAGGCTGGTATCTGCAGCAGGCCAGTTTATGTGACCTGAGGGCTCACTCTGATGTTGGCAATGAAGGCCATCTCTCCCAATCAGGGATATGACTATTGAGAAAGGGCTGAGTTTGTTTTGTTGATCAGCCTGGGGAGTGTGTGTGGGGGAAGTAAGAACTTGTCACTACAGTTTGCTGGAGGAGTATTTGCAGGGAGGAGTATTTGCTCAGTAACCAATGGGGGGGATTATGATCCCTTAGAATAACAGCTGGCTGGGATGTGTGGGTCTGACAGCAGAGGAGATTCTCTTGTTGACACCAGGGGGGCCCTAGACTCTTAGCTGCATTTCAGAGCCCAACTGCAAAGTGCCTGATGCACAGGGGCTTTCTACCTATGAAATAAGAAGCCTGGCTTCTTTTAAGGGTGGGAGAGCAGCTGGGGACCCCCAGCTCCAGCAGTGTACTTGTGGTGGGAAAAAAGGCCACATGTGTGTGCTGGTGTTCCTTGGGCTGTGTGCTGTCAGTAGGACTTGCATGCATGACTGTTTGGCTGTTGCATGAAAGGAGGTTGTATTTGTCTGGGTACAATTCAGACCTCATTCCCTTTTCATCGCATCGGTGCTTTTTTACCATGTGGCTCCTGCAACAGCCAAACAAACAAACAAACAAACACACACATGGGAATCCAAACTCCTTATTACCCCCACACTGCAGATGCAGCCTGGTTTGGCCTGCATTTCTCCTGTTGCCACAGCAACGGTAAGCCAGGGTGTAAATCAGAATATCCTCTCTGGTGCTTAACACCCCCATATGGCAAAATAAATGACAGTGTGGAAAGCCTGGTCTGTCTCTCCTACCTCTCCTTCCCAACTTCAATTCAGCAGAGACCCTCCAGAGACCTCTCATATGCCTGCCAGACCCCAAGGAGATCACAAGCTTCCTCCATAGGGGATGAGGGAACACCACCTCTTCTGTGACCAGCAACCCCCTTATTCCCTCCTCCAATTGCTGTGTCTCCTATGGAGGGTGATTAAGTCTGAATCAGTGTTCACCGTCCATGGTCTCAGCTCAGTTGGCTTTTAATAAGATGAGTCCCATCAGCTCCACTAAGGACCAAACAGCATCCAAACCAGGCTTAGCAACCTGCTTCTTGCTTCAGCAAACTCTGCTTACAGCTGGGAGAAACAGCCTTTGGAGAGGAGCAAAGCAATCAAAGCACATTTAGGACCAGGACTCCTGTCCAGCTGAGCTCAGAAATATGCTCACTGGGACAGCTGCCAAAAGGGCTCCACCAGCTACGCTTTGTGTTGGCCTTGGGCACTTCCAAAGTCAGCAATGTGCTTAGAAGAGAGTTCTGTCTGCCCAGAAAGAAGAGTCCTTGGGAGGAGAGGAGACTGAGAACTGGTGTGGTGCAGTCCCCTGGAAGCGGGGGAGAAACTGGAGTCACATTTTCTACGGCATGTCTTTCTATGTGCATCCTAGTTTGGATACTTCTAAAGCCCTGGAGGATGACCTGCATCCCCTTTTATTCCAGCAGCCGATTAGAGGGCATCTGTTACTTGTGCCTCCCTCAGCTTTTGCTGTAACTTCCTTCATTAGGAGTCTCACTCTGTTCTTTGACTGGATTTCCCCTGAGAATCCGATTTATGGCTCCCCAGTGATTGCTGATGTGTAAATACCGTGTGCTTCAGTATGGCAATGTGAGTGCCCTAGTGCTTTGGAACTGTTAACCCTTCAGCAGTTGAAGATCCTCCCTCTGTTGTGAAAACTGCCTTGTTCGACAGTGAGAATCCCGACCTATGATCATGGGATCTCAGTCTGGCTCTAGGCGTGCTTGCAGTTTGGTGCAGGTGGGTGGACCAACAGGCCTCCTCAGGTTTCTGTGGAGGGGAAAGGATGAGGCAGGAGCAACCCAAAGAAAAGGCAAAAAGGGCCATTTCATGATTAAATGCTAGAGCACAGCAGCAGTGTAAAAATATACATATATCACAAGCCTTAATTAACACAGGCGAAGGGAAAAGGAGAAAAAAACCCACTTTCTAAAGGTTTCACAGAGGCTATAAACTGGCAGCACAGAAAAAAAATGTAATACATGCAAATTAATGGCATAAATTTAGGGTTACTTAACTTCACAAATGTTAACAAGCTCATAAAAAAAAAGTTATTCTTTCTCAGTTTCCTGTCGCTGTTTGTTTAATTCTCTCTCTCACTCTCTTTTTTAACTCTGTTGAGAAGATTATGTTTTCAGTATATTCCTCCTAAATTAATTCTGCCTCTCTCTCTTCCTTCTCCCTCCCTCTCTCCCTCCCTCATCTCTGTTTCTTTCTCTGTACCTTCCTCTGTCTGCTTGCCTTCCTTCCCTGCCTATCTATCATATTCTTAATGTCCCCATCATCATAGAATCTACTCTTGGATACAGTACTCTCTCATTTCTCTCCTTATTTCCTTGCCTGGCTCTCCCCCACTCACACCCCACCCTTCTTCGCAGCTCTCAGCCTGATCTCCTCTTCTGCTTTTTTTTGTTTGTTTGTTTTTTGGTCTTGATGATTTTTTTTTTTATTGAATTTGTTTGATTTTTGTTTGTTGGGGATTTTTGGTTTGTTTGGTCTGGGTTTTTTAGGGGGAGGTTGTGTTTTGGGAGGGGGTGGTTTTTTTATTTTGTTTTGGTTTTGTTTTGTTTGTTTGTTTGTTTTTTCCTGTGGCAGTCTATCAGTCAGTATAACTCCAGCCTGGTAATGCTATACGCAACACTGCCAATTTCCAAACATGCATTTTTCCTTGCCACTGGCAGACGAGGCAAGGAGCAAATTAAGTGGTCTCAGGCTGAACTGCTCGTTTATCAAGCATTTGAGTGGCTGTTTGTGGCTGCACACTGCGTGGCTGGAGGCAGAGGTGTGGGTGTGTGGGCAGGCTGGGTTGGTACACCGCAGCCCCACTCTGGAAGAGCTGTCACAGTTCCCCCCACACCATCCCCTTTATTCAAGGCTCTGCCTCCACACAATGGTGGATAATAAAGGGCATGGCAGCTCCTTGCTGAGCCTGGGAAATCATGAGTCCCTGAGGTCACCGTACCTTTGCTTCCTGTGTGTTTCTTGCTTTGCTTACAGATAAAACTAAGTTTAGAAAACTCAGGCAATTGCCAGTTCAGCTCTGCCAAAACTCATTTCTCCGGAAAGAGGACATATGCCTTTTGTTCTGCTCCTTTTAAAGCTATCAAGGACACCCCAAGTTGCACTACTCGTGACGTAACTTGTCCTGTCCGTGATGCTACAGCGTTCTGTTCTTGGGCTCTTGTTCTCATTGCTTAAAGGGAGGATGGGTAAAAAGAAAAATCTTATTTTGACTTATGGACCAGACTGAGTCATAGGAAGACATCATTAAAAAAAAGAGGGGGTGGATATCATCATTTTTGGCCACAAGCCATCCTTGGAGCTTTCAAAGTTACTTGTAAATATTACTGCCAGCTCTGTTTCAGTATCAGAGACAGCAGTCCTGGCCAATAGCTTTTCTCCTTAGTAGTCCAATTCAGTATTTCAGGATGTCTCAGAGAAGAGGGGGAAGTCAGTGCTTTATTCAACATAGCAATCTCAGGAACAGGGAGGTGAAATTACAAGCTGGAGTCCCCGGGCAGCAGGGAATATAAGAAAATCCAAACAAAAAAAAAAAAAAAGAAAAAAAAAAAGAAAAAAAAAGGAAAAAACCTGAATTTCTCAAAGCAAGAGGAAGGGTGTTGCTGCTTAGTGGGTAACAGAGAGGTCAGGAAGAGGAAGCACAGAGGGAGTAGCTGTTGTGTTTGGAAGATGCAGGAACCATCAACACAGATGTTGCAGAAGAAAGCAATTGAGAAGCTGAATGGGACTTGCATGGGTTTACAGTTGGGTGCATGCTTAAGTGTGTTGCTAAATGGAGACCTGAATGAGTGAGAACAAGAAATAATCATGCGGGAGTCCCCATACAGAATCAGTCTCTGTCCAGATTGACATCACAGGCTTTCCCACTGATATAAATCATTGCTTTTCCTGGGTAGGAAATGAGTCAGGGTGACTCTAGAGCTTAGGGTTTGGCCTATGCAGATTAAGAGGAGTAGTAAGGAATAAATAAAATATGGCATATGCAAGGGTGACTAAGGACTCAAAGAGAAGCAAAGAACTGTGGGGGAAGGAATAGTACCACAGTGAGGAACAAGGAGGGGCTGCCAGATTAATTGCATTCTAGGGCTACCTGGAGAGAGATTTAAGGGGATAAGCATCATTCCCTGGCCATGAAGTAACGTATTACATGGGTTAGTGGGTAAGACATTTACGAGCTGAGTAATGCTCCCTTTTTTTTTTT
>VXBR01012244.1:765781-785123 GCA_013400215.1 Cisticola juncidis | reverse complement strand
TTTTTTTATCCTTTCAGCTCAGAAACAGTCTAAAGCAAAGTTTGTTTCTCACTGAAAATATTTTCTGCACCTGTGAAACCTAAAACAATTGCAGCCTCCATTTACTCTGCTACTGACAGCATCGAAAGAGGCAGAGCAGAGGATAGGTGGGGAAATAAGATGGAAAACTGGACTGAGCAAGAACAAAGGAAAACTTAGTGTGTTTGTTAAATTGAGCTGTCCCCTATTTTTGATTGCATCATAGCTTGAATTAGCTTTGGCCTACAAAATTAAAATGGAGGATATCAAGGTACCAAGAGGAAAAAGTATTTTGCTGGGTTATTTGCACAAATCGTCTGTTCGCTGCATAGCTGCTGTAGGAAATGCAACGCCATGAGTAGACATATATAATTGTAGAGATGGAGAATGAATAAACGTGTTTCAAAGAACAAGGAGAATTCTAAATGTCAGCAAAGGGGTATATGACTCACTCATTGGGAAAATACTATTATTGGATTCGTAAGTAGGACTGTACAAAGCACTCAGAGAAGGATGCTACTAGAAAAAAGAATTAATAAATGAAGGTAACATTTGGTTAAGTGACAGTGAATGAATGAGGAGATGTGCTATAAGTGCCATGAGCTATCACAGGGCTTGCAGTGAAAGCAGAGAGAAAATGTGGGCTTGAGGATGGCAAAGCATGAAAAGAGAGAGATCATGGACAATGAGAAGCATTGCTGGAGACTGCTAAAATACAATGGAACAGATAAGTGTTTGTTATGAAACTACTTGGCTTTTGGCAGAATAATGGTGACAAAGAGTTTCTGTTCTACCGAGTCAGGATTAAGGAAATAAATGAGGTGGAACTCCATGGCAGGAGTGAAAATGGCTGTGTTGAGGAGGCAGGAGGAGGCCTGGGACCCAGCTGGAACCGGCTTCTGCAGAGGAGTGTTAGGCTGTGATGGACATCTCGTATGGAGGTATCCCTCCCTGTTTTTCAAAAGGAAGAAGTGGTGTTTAAGTGTAACAGTGATATTGCATAGATTACAGACATGGCTGAAATAAGTAGTGCAGGACTCTCAGAGTTTCTTTTCCCTGAGATTCTCCTCGGGGTTGCTGTTCCCCGAGGTAATAAGGTTTTCTCCTAATGTTGCTGTTCCCTGGGAGTTTCCTCGGGGTTGCTGTTCCCCGAGGTAATCAGGTTTTTCGTCTTCTCTTGGCCCTAAGAGTTTCACACCGAAGGTAGAGACGACAAGCTTGAGTCCGCCAGTGCATGTTTCCAAGGCTGTTTATTCTTCATTATCTCTCAGTTCTTTCTCAGCTCTGCCAGGCCTCCCTGGCAGGGTACATTATCTTAGTTCTTTCTCTGCTCTGCAGGGCATCCCCAGCAGAGCAGGGCGCGCGGCGGACTGGGTGGATCAGAGAGCCCTGCACCTCATGTACTGACCCAAGCACCGTCCAAAACGTACTTTTTATTTACAAAATCTTACCAATGCCTACTACCTATGCTAACATGTCATTTCTACTCTAAACCAATCTCTAAAATCCAACTCAGCAGAAAATGGGGGACGAGAGCAAGAACAAGGAGCACAGGGGCCACTCCCCAATTCCTCCATCTTGTCTCTTCAATCCCATATACTAAAAATCCTAGATTCTACATTTACATTCTATGATAAACTAAATACTACTTATTTTGAATTCTCTCAGCTTGTGATTCTTCATACAATGTGGGCATTCACTCCCATGGACAGGGATCAGAGGCAGTGTCCTCCTGGGCTCTGTGTGAGGCTGGTTGACCCCCCTTGTACAGATCCCAGACCCCCCTGTCCGGTCTCCAAACCCTCCAGGGTGGCCAGAGGGATGTTCTAGACTCCGACACCAAGGACCAAGGTATTTTGTGTGAGTTCAAGTCAGGCATTGAGAATAATTAACTAATGCTCCCAGTGCAGTCAATGACAAAGTTGCAGACTTCTTGACTCCAGAACATAATGAATTTGAAACATTCCAGTTGCCAAATCCTGGACACCATTCCAACAGACCCATCCCGCATGTCTGGCTGGTCATGCTCAGAGCCTAAAATGCTGTGTGCTAGCTCATCTGCCCAAGCAGAGACCAAGGAGTCCAGCAACTTCCGTGAATGGATCAGTCCTGTTTACAGCTAGGGCCAGGGGATCTCTAGTCCTGGAGGAGGAGATTTCCAGAACCTCTAATTTGGGTCCAGCTAGGAACAGTTCTTATTTTGGTTTTGAAACCCTGAATTCTCAGCAAGCTGCTTTTCTGGCTGTCTTGGGTTGATTGAATTGGTAGAGAGACAGATGTAGGTGGATAATGGGAAAGGGGGTGGTAAGTGGTAGAGCTATTGCCTGAGCAAGAGGGAAGGATGCCGTGTAAGTACTGCCAGTCCCCATTCAGTGAGCAAGTAGTGAGTCAGGGGCAGATACTGAGTCAGCAAGAAGGCGGATGGGTAGTGGGTGGGTAGAGCACTCTGGCTAACTCAGTGCAAACCGCTCAGCTGCACTGTTGCACTCAGCTCCCTGTGCCAAAGTTGCATGCAATGGTTCAGGCTACTGCATCCCAGTTTCTTCCCTCCCCATGAAAATCCCTCGGCTGCTTTTCTGAACCAGTGGGGCTTTTGAGACGGCCTCTGACTATAGCCTCTTGTGGGCATTATTTTCCTGATGTGTTTATGAATCTGCTTGCAAACACTGCTTCTCTGTGAGGTGTGGTAGTAAAAGAAGGGGAATGACACCAGCTGATGAAGGCAGAGAGAGCCCTTCAGCCTGTCTCACCCCAAAGATACTGCTCATGCAGTCAGGGAGCTGGTGGAATGTAGGAGGGGGGAGAGAGAAAAGAAAAGAAAGAAAAATAGAAATGAGGTAGAAACGAGAGTGAGAGAGAGAAAATATTTGAGAGATGAAAAGAAATTACCATACGGCAGGATCCTGTTATTCAACCTAATTTTCAAAGGACTGCAGCTGTCGCACTGAGATAATCAGTTAATTATAACAGTCATTGTGTTTTGGCAATGGAAGAAAAAACCAGGCTCTAAACAAGGCAAGGTAGTGGGGAGAAGAGAGGGGAGGCATGGTTGTGTCAAAATGCATGTCAGATACTAGCTTGAAATATAGGTGGGCGAGCCGGCCGGGAGGAGGGTCCCTCTCCAGCAGGGCTGAGCTGTGCCATTGCCTGCAGGTGGAGGATGGAAGGAAGGTGGAAGCATCCACGTGGAAACATAATGCCCTGTCGAGGGTGAGGCGACTTCTCTTCTTGAATTCAGGCATGCATTGGCCAGAGGAAGAGCTTTGAGGGGCTGAGGGTCTCACTGCCAGTGAGGGAGTCTCTCTCTTAGGTGGCCACTCAGGAAAAGGTTGGCTGAAAGGCAAGAGAACATTGAAGGATGCTTGAATGCCAATGCCTGTGCCCTGCAGGAGTTTTGCAGGCCTGAACGTGTCCTACACAGGACAAATGTCTGCCAGTGCATGTCAGAGAGTGATTGCTACTCCAGGTCATATGTGATTCCTTAGGCTCTGAGTCTCCCCACGTAAGCGACTGCAGTGAGCTGTAATTCAAGTACCATGCCGTTTTCCTGCCCTACCTGCAGGGCAGCATGTTTGAGGGCACTAAACTCACACTTCTGGGTTGCTGGGGGTGTTTTCAGCATCCAGAAATACTGGAGGTATGCTTGGTTTGAGTGAGGGCATCTCTCAAATAGCTTCCTGCTATTCATAGTCAGACTGGTGAGAGCCAGGACCTCTTGAAGGAAATATGGCACCAAAGCCAGCACAGGACAGCAGAGGCATCACAATCACACTGAGGAGGTGGGGGTCTTTGCAGTGACATCACATACAGCCCAAGAATTTCTCCTGATCTCATGCTAGACATGCTGCATAGGAGCACACAACAGCACCAGTGCTCCCATTCTGCTTGCTACATGCTCCCTGAGCCCCCATTCTGGGCCTGTTACCCACAGCAGCTCACACACACACTCATGCAGAGCTGCCATTCCTGTCCCTTTACCCCTCAATAGCTCACAGACAGCAGAGGTCGTTCCTTATCCCCTAGAGCAGCTCCTTCACACATGCACACGCACATGCAGAGAGCCAGCCCTCACACCCTGCTCCTTACAGTGATTCACATCAGGGGACACACACAGAAAGAGTGTTCCCACCCCTTTCCCTACAGCCCTTCTCCCAAACACACACTGGTTGTCTCCCATGATTCCTGCATGCACACATGCAGCCTGCACTCCCACCCGGTCCCCTGCAGCGCCTCTGACATAGTCAAACACTCCCACCCCCTTCTCCGCGGTGCCTGCTTCATGCAAACACACATGCACACACAGAGAAACACTCAAACAGTCTTTGCTTGGTTCTCCATGGCATTTCCTCCCTTCTCAAGAGCCAGCACTGATTTTCTGCTTCACAGAGTGACTAAACCACATCCACCCCCAGCACAGACATCCACCCCATCACCTGCAGCGACTCCTCTGTGCACACACACCACCTCCACCTCGAACTCCTGGAGCCAACACTGCCACGACTTTCTCTGCAGCGACTCACATCCACACCAGTACACCAGTGCACCAGGCAGAGCCAGTCTTGCTGTCACACTCCCTATGGCAGGTCCCTACAGAGAGTCAAACAGACCCCATGCTCCCTCCCCATGGCCAGCAGGAATTATTTCTAAGCCTTTCTACTGCCTCGTGTCTGGGCTCATGGGATGACAAGAGGGAATATGTTTTCCAGGCCCCCTCCCTGCTCTGGAGGAAGAGCACTGAAGGCAGCCTTATTGCTGATAACATTTTTTGTGGCACCTCTAATCTCCTGACATGCTCTTCTACCTGGAGAAGGCTGTTTCCCAAGCCTACCCCTATGTACACACTTCTGTGGATTGCTGCTGCAGGCCGTCTGGGTGGAGCTGGCTTGATGCAAATCCGCCTTAATCTTCAATAATCATATTAATATAAAAGGTAACCATTTCACTTTGGAAAACAAAACTGGCTTTCTGGCCTGCCAGGGAACCACAGGCATATGAAAGACCTTTCTGACAGTATTTATCACTCTGAAATAAGATTTATGTTTCTAAAGCTCTCCCTTTCATGCTTCTTAGCTGCTTCATTTTTCTCCCTTGAGCCTTCCCATTCTCCCTCTCTTGCTGCCTAACAAATTAGGCATCTAATCGCTGTTGGGGAGGCGCAATGGGAGAGCAGGGGCTTTATATACAGTGATGTGTCGGGTTTTTTTCATGGTTAGTCTTTAAGCTGTTTGTCCCAGCAAAGATTTGGAGTCAATGGCAGTGTGTTTGTTTGAGCCTGGGTGTGTGAATTCTTCGTTCTGAATTTTTCTTTTTGAATTCTTCCTTCCTGTGCCCCAAACTGGCCAAAGGGCAAGACCGCAGAGCAGCATGTCCTTGGGGCAGTACTACACAGCCTGTATTTCATCCCTTTTCTCTTCCTCTCTGCAGGGTCCCATCCTTGCTGGCTGAAATTTGAGCTTTGTGAGTATCCTTGCAGTGGTGTCCTGTGAGAAGAGCTGGGATCTTGTTTGGTTCCCAATGTCCTGCTGGGATCCTAGTGGTTTGGGCTTCCAGATGTCAGAGACAGCTGGAGTTTGGGAGCTGCAATCTTCCTCCCCACTTATGGCAGGGCCAGCTCAGCTTTCAGAATAATAAGTTTTCGACCTGTAGGCACTGTGGATTTGAATAGGGTGAAATGAACCTGCCCAGAGCTGAAGCATGAGATTTCCCTTGCAACAGCACTCACAGAGCCTCTAAGGTTGAGATAGGACTCCTTGAAATCAGTTCAACTCCTGTAAAGGATAAAGGCTTTGTCCGGTTAGTGACATGGGAAGACCTTTTGTTGCATGACTTTCTAGTGTGGCTGCACAGCTCCTTTGGCCTCTGGGTTTTTGAAGCTACAGGGCTGATTTCAAACAAAGGTGACATTGGGATGGATCTGAGAGATGTTGAGATCTTATGTGTTCCATGAAAATAGGGGATACATTAGAGAAGAGAGAACGTGAGAAAGAAACCTTCGTTGAGACCCATTAAAGGAAAGAGGGTTGTGTGAGCTCAACCCTAGGTGAACATCAGAGAATCTACAGTAGAAGGCATTCTCTCTCTCATGCATGCACAAATGTCTTCCATGTCACAAAACCACAGGTTATCCGGCTTCCTGGTCCCTTTTCTCTTGGTCCCAGACTTGTCAGAGCTTCTGGAGCATCTCTGGGCACAGTCACAAGTTCTTTGCGGCATGACTTGAAGGTAACTCCTGCAATAATTCCCTGAAAGCAGGGCTGAGAGGGAAGGAACTGTTGTCAAGCAAGTGCCACAGATGTGGCAAGCTTCTCTCATTGCACTGTGCTTCCACTAGAGCCAGGTGCAAAAGCAAGGACAGTCTCTGGGTGGTGATTTGGGATGGCTGCAGTGGTGCTCAGACCAGTGTAAATTACAGAAACTACCCAGCAGATAGGGAGAGTTCCTTCAAGTAAGGCACAAATTTTGAGTGCCAAGCACTTCTGGGAAAGGCTCCTCTTTCAAAAAGTAGTTAGAAAAATCCTGGAAGGACCTTAAAGCCAAGAAGAGGAGGCAGAGTCCCTTGGAGATGGTGTTTGTGCCCTGAGGCTTGCCAGCAGCAGGCATCTCACTGAGCTGAGAGGGATGATGCTCATCTGCAACATGAAGCTTAAGAAAGCAGCAGGAGCTTTGGCCTGGTTTCGGGGTGTCCCTGGAGAAGTCAAGTGTGTTTGGCAGGTTTTTAATGCATGCATTTCAAATGGGAGGCTCTTAGCACCGTTTAAGCAATGGTAGAATTAAGTGCTGGTTTTTCCAGTGCATGGGGCCCCAAGAGGACAAGGGTGACAAGGTCAGAATTTAGGCCCAAGTTGCAGCTGTATGTGACTTTTCTGGTTGCCTTGTATTCTCTCTCAGTTTTGGTCCTTCCGCTCCCTCAGGTCTCTGTGCCTCCTGTCCTGCCTGTCCATACTTTCATTGCCTGCATTTTATGCTGCCATCTCACTAGTGACCTCAATCCTGTGTCATCCCCTGCACTACATTGAACAACTCCAAGCCAGCTCCAACTCCAAGTTTGCGGCCATCGACACCTACCTCCTGACTCAGATTTGGGACTCTTTGCTCTCTATTTCACCTTCCCCGCTCTTTTCTTTCCTCTGAACAGTGGAACCACCCCTGTGGCCTTCTGCGCTTCTCCAAAGTGCTGCAGATAAATGCCAATAACATTGAGGCATACATTAATAGAGAATAAAGCAGAGAGAAATCACTTTGGAGCTGATAGGCTGACTTAATGCCAGCCAAGGAGAGCACAGCTTTCACGGGTGGAATGTCACTACTGTTCCTTCATGCTCACACATACATGAGGATGGCTAGGAGCCAAGGGCTTGTTGTAAATCTTGGGTGACACTGAAGAGTGTTGGAACCCTTCAACTAAATAAGCCCAGGACATGGACATAGTTATCTTGTACCTTCCCTATAAAATATATCCCGTGTCCTAACTTTTTCTCTTGCCCATAAGTTCTCCAGAACTCTTGCATCCCCCTTCCTTGGCTCTCTACTGTGCTGGGCTTGTTTGTTCTTGCTTTCCCTGCCCACACTCTATCCCTGTGCCTTCTTGCTCTGTTGCCTGAGAAGCAAGAGAGGGAAACAGCCAACTCCATTGTCAGCACCTTTCAGGCCAGCAAAAAGGACAAAGTGTTGCTTCCTTGTGCTTTTGGGCTCCAGTGCTGTGTGATTTATGTTCTTTTGGCTGTAGACAGTTAAAGGAGGGCATAGTGCTGTCTCTCGTTCCTGGTCTCCCTTTGGCTATGAATTGCCAGGGTCAGGGAGCAGCTATTCCCTAGAGGGCAGGATATGGCTGTGGCAGAGTGGAGACCAGCACTCCTACAGCATTGCTGTAGTAGCAGGGACTGATGGCGTTGGGCTGAGCTGAAACGGGGTGCTGGGCAATGAGCAGGGGTGCAGTAGCCATGGATTGGGCTGGACTTAAGGCCCTTAAAACCAGCATGATAGTGGGGAGACAGGAACCATTGGAGAAAGAATGTCAAAATCTGTTTGTTTCTCATACATGGTTACATGGGGGACCCAAGGGGTCCAAAGAGTTTAGAGTTTGAGGAGTGGCTTGACTCTTCCTGTGGCCTGTGGCTGAGGCAAGGCTACACAGCCCAAGTGGGAGGTAGACAGGAAGCAGGAATTTCAGCATGATCCCCTTGGTTTTGGCAAATAGCAACAATAAACATCACCTTTGTTTCCATACACCCCTAACCCACCCCCCTCTTTCCAGGCTAGTAGGCATCTGCCCTTCCAAACCCTCTCTGTCCTTCCTGAGTGCAGCTCCTTGAGTGGGATAGGATGGCCATCAGGGATTGCTGGGGTGTCTGCAGAGGAACATGGTCCTGGCCTTAGAGTCTCTCTCTGTGCACCATGAACAAGCTACAGCAGGTGATGATGACTTCAGCACACCTTTTGGAGCAGTCTGCCCGACCAGAAGGGGTCAAAGCAAGTGGGCTGGGATGTTCCTGTATGGAGCTGGATATTGTGCAGAGTATTTGGTGAGGTGAGACAGGCAGGCCAGAACATAATGCTCAGAGGAGGATACTGACTAAAATTTCTAATCCCTAAATCTTTCCACTACTTGCTCAAGGGTTGCCCCTGGCTTCTGCCGGGGGTGGACATACTTTGGGCACCGGTGTGCAAAAAGCATGATAGTATCTGACACTCCTTTGTTCAGTGGAAGAAATTGGGCAAAGTGAAGGAACATTAGAGAGGAAGGTAAAGGGACAGAGGTGGTGTGGGGAGTTGGCTGTCTCTGCATGGAGTCACCTCTGGAAATGGTGGAATAAGGCAGGAAACTGGCACTGAGGAATATCGGAGACCTGTGGGCCCCAGCCTGTGGAGAGCCAGATGTGCTTCCTATCCAATGCATCTGGGGAAATAGTTGTTTCTCATTGGATTACAAGGCTGAAAAACAAAGCAGCAGACTGTGGAAACCTCTGCCTTCTGCTTCATTGCTGACTGAGGCAAAGCTGAGGCAGCAGCTGAAAGCCATCATATGACAACCATAAGTGACATGAGTTTGGTGGCCTCAGACAATGAGCTGTGGGGAAGGGAGGTTTTTGCTCTGTCTTTTCCATTGGTCTATCTCCTCTCCCCCTTGCCTTCTCTGTCTTGGCTTTACTTCTTGGATTATTGAATATTTAAGTGTTTCTCTGTGACACTATCTCTGATCCCTTAATCCAGCTGGCCTGGTAATTCCACAGACCCAAATCAGATCAGATTTCTCCACAGACGTAAGCCGTGTTCCTCAAGGGTTCACTCCTCCTTCATTTATCTTCCTTCATTTTATTTCTGCCCTTTGTGTCTCTGCTAAAAATTGGTTCAGCTTTTGCAGCAAAAGCTTCAGTGATATCTTTAGTGAGCAGTCTCCTCCCAAAATAAAAGGGTCAGGAAGGGATCTTTATTTTTCATTAACCAAGAATCCTTTCCTCTGTTTTTTTAGTGTTTCCTTTCTCCTCCAAATTAAACAAAACAAAACAAAACAAAACAAAACAAAACAAAACAAAAAAAAAAACCAAAAAAAACCCCACAAAAAACAACAACAACAACAACAACAACAACAACAACAAAAAACAAAAAAAAAAAAAACAAAACCACAAAACAAACAAGGGGGAGAGAGAGAGCACAGTGCCCACATGTTTCACATGTTTTATCTGCTGTATGAAGTTATTTCCTCTGTGCTGCCTGAAGACACTCCTGCCAGGCTCCTTTCTCAGCATAGTGGGAGAAGGGTTGAAGCTGGAGAGAAAGCTGCTCCAGGCTGCACTTTGCAGTCAGAACCAGGAGTTCGCCCAGAGCCCAGAAATACATTTGTTGTGATTTAACAAGCAAATGTCACTTTGTCTTCAAGGTGTGTTTTCTTACAAAGGGGCAGTGTTCATAGCCCCCAAGGAGAGGTAGTAAAGTATGAAGGTGTAAACTGTGCACCTCTATTTGGTGGGGGATAGATGTGTGATGTGCTTCAGATTAAGAGTTCCGTCATTGTGGTATGAGAGAATGTAAACTGTATTTGACACACTGCCTGCTCCCCAGCCCCCCACTGTGCTCAAGCCAGACTGGTTCACCTCAACAGCCTTGTCCATGCACCAAGAGTCGGGGACAATTTTTAGAGCAGAAGTAGTTCCACGTGGCTTGAATTATTTATCCTCCTTACATCAAGGAAGGAAGGAAAATAAAAAAAGTTTGGCCTTTTTTTCTTTTTTTTTTTTTGGGGGGGGGTGAGGGGGAGAAGCTTGTCTTCATTTTCCCTGTTTCATGCATTCTGTGAACATAATTTTCAGGCTACTGAAAATTCATTGCTTTGGCTGTGCTTGGGGCTTGCCTTTGTTTACACTAGGGATTTTGAGCCCCCGCAATAACAGCCTTATGTTTCCCACTTTCCTTTCCCTTCCCCTTCTACTCCCACGCCACTGCCTTCCCCCAGGTCCCTGGCTGTGATCACATTACTTAAGGGAGCCCAGATACCCTTCTGCATATCCCTGATATGACATTATACATCATAAGGGTTCCCTCCTCAAAGGCTTATCAGCACGGCAGGCAGTACCACACCTTTCTTGCTTGCACCCCCCCTTAATGTGTCTCTTCCCCATCTTCCTCTTCTCATGAAACATTGCTGTCTGTACACTTATCTCAAAGACCCTTCAAAATGATGCCTCTTCTTGTCTCTTGTGTTTTCTTTTCCAGATTCCAGTGACAGATGGATCTCTCTTGTGCACACTTGCTCTTTCCCTCTCTGTATTTTTGTTTTCGACATGTTTGATCCAAAGCTCTGAAGCTTCTCAGAGGGTACCCAGGAAAGAAGGAAGAGAAGGAGTAGAAACCAAGGGAGTGTGAGCGACACAGGAGGCAGCCCTGCCTTGTTTTCCAAATCACACTGTGGAGGGGTGGGGGAAGACTAGANGAGCATCAAAGAAGATTCATTATCCTCAGCCTGATTTTTTGTTCAGAAAAGAAGCACAAGGTAGTTCCCTTCCGGCCAAACATCCATGGTCATAGCTTTTGGGTGCTCTGGAAGAAGATTGCATGTGTTCCCCTTCCTCTATGCTCCTGGCTTGACTCAGAGGGAAAAAAGAGATAATGGTGATGACATCCAATAAGACTAGGGTGCTCATTCCCTTCCATTGCTAAACCCCGGTTCCTGCCCCCTGTTTCTTTTTGCTGTTGTCCTGAGATTTGGCGTTGGTTTTTGTTGGGGATTTCTTTCCCCCCATCCTGATGAGGGCACCACTGCAGACCATGCTGTGCCTGGGGTTGTGGGCAGCTGCCCTGCTCTGCTTGTTTTCCCCTGGCACTGTGCGAGGTGACTGCTGGCTGATTGAGGGGGACAAAGGCTATGTATGGCTGGCCATCTGCAGCCAGAACCAGCCCCCATATGAGACCATCCCCCAGCATATCAACAGCACGGTGCACGACTTGCGTCTGAATGAGAACAAACTCAAAGTGGTGCTGTACTCCTCCCTCAACCGCTTTGGCAACCTGACTGATTTGAACCTGACTAAGAATGAGATCTCCTACATTGAGGATGGGGCTTTCATGGGTCAGTCAAACCTCCAGGTCCTACAGCTGGGCTACAACAAACTCACCAACCTGACAGAGGGCATGTTGCGGGGTATGGCCCGTCTCCAGTTCCTCTTTGTGCAGCATAACCTAATTGAGCTGGTCACCCCTACCGCCTTCTCAGAGTGCCCCAGCTTGATTAGCATTGACCTGTCATCCAACCGCCTCAGCCGTCTGGAGGGCAACACTTTCACCAGCTTGAGCAACCTGATGGTGTGCGAACTGGCTGGCAACCCTTTCAACTGTGACTGTAGCCTCTACAGCTTTCTTAACTGGCTGGCTCTCTTCAACAACGTCACCAAGAATTACGACCGCCTCCAGTGTGAGACCCCACGGGAGTTTGCTGGGTATCCACTTCTGGTGCCTCGGCCTCACCACAACCGTAATGCCATCACCATCTTCCAGTCCATGTGCAGAGGGGGCACCATCCCCTCCCTCTCCAGGGTCAACCCAACTCCTTACACCCCTGACTCCCAGAGAGATCTGGATGAGGGGTCAGCCATCAGCCCTGGGGATTTCCTTTCAGTCAAGCCTCCAGCTTCTTCCACCACTGACTCCTCCTTCAGTCCCAGCATCAAGTTACATGATGTCACAATCACTTCTGCCATCCTGATGGTCACCATCCCCATGCCCTACAGTAAGATGTATGTGCTGGTCCAATACAACAACAGCTACGTTTCTGACATAGCAACACTGAAGAGCAAGAAGGAATATGTCACTGTCAACAAGCTGAAGGCCCACACTGATTATACGTTTTGTGTGGCCTCTATCCGCAACAACAGGCGTTACAACCATACTTGCCTGACCTTTGCAACCCGGAGCAAAGGCAGGGAGGATCCTATTTCCAGTACTTCCACCACTACACACTATATTATGACCACCCTGGGTTGCCTCTTTGGGATGGTCATTGTCCTGGGGGTGGTGTACTACTGCCTGCGGAAGCGGAGGATGCAGGAAGAGAAACAGAAGTCACTCAATGTCAAAAAGACCATTCTGGAAATGCGTTATGGATCAGATATTGATACCAGTACCATGGTCCATCCTTCCCAGAAGCTGGGTGAGCCACCTGTCATTCCTGTGTCACGGATGTCCTCCATCCCTTCCATGATTGGGGAGAAGTTGCCCCCATCAAAGTCAATGGATGCTGGGATGGAGACTCCTAAAGTCACCACTAAAGGTAACTACATTGAGGTGCGGACTGGTGGTGGGGATGGGCTGGAGAGAACCCAGCGAGATGAGGATCTGAGGGAGCTTGACAATGGGCAAGGCTCAGCTGCTGAGATCTCTACTATAGCCAAGGAGGTAGACAAGGTCAACCAGATCATCAACAACTGTATTGATGCCCTCAAGCTGGACACAGCATCTTTTCTGGGTGGTGGGACTGGTGTTGACTCAGATATGGCCTTTGAGTGCCAGTCCATCCCAGCTGGTTCCTCGACTGGGCTAGAGCGGCCCAGCTTTCTTTCCCCACCCTACAAGGAAAGCTCCCACCACCCTTTGCAGCGCCAGCTCAGTGCTGATGCTGCTGTGGCCAGAAAGACCTGCAGTGTCTCCTCTAGTGGCTCCATCAAGAGCGCCAAGGTCTTCAGCTTGGATGTGCCTGACCACCCACCACTCAGCAAGTCTGATTCCAAATACATTGAGAAGGGCAGCCCGCTAAACAGCCCTTTGGATCGTCTTCCCTTGGTGTCTCCAAGCGCCATCCACCACTTGGAGGTCAAGCCTTCTTACCATTGCAGTGAGCACCGTCACTCCTTCCCGGCCCTGTACTATGAAGAAAGTGCTGACACCTTGAGCCAGCGGGTGTCATTCCTCAAGCCACTCTCCCGGTCCAAGCGAGATTCCACGTACTCCCAGCTCTCCCCCAGACACTACTTCTCGGGCTACTCCTCCAGCCCCGAGTACTCCTCAGAGAGCACCCACAAGATCTGGGAGCGATTCCGGCCTTACAAGAAGCATCACAGGGAGGAGGTTTACATGGCAGCTGGGCATGCCCTGCGGAAGAAAGTTCAATTTGCCAAGGATGAGGATTTGCATGACATACTGGATTACTGGAAAGGAGTCTCTGCTCAGCAGAAGCTGTGACTCTTCCTCACAAGGAAACAATACAAACCAAGAACCCCCTCCAACAACCAGAAAAAAAAGCCACTTGACTGTGAAAAATAAAACAACAACAAAATACTCCTGACAAATACAAAACTGACAAAACCTTTTCTTAAAAAGTTTACAACTCTTACACACACTGACACACACACTGACACACACACAAACACACACACGCCGAATTGTCTCTACTGTGTTACGGGGACCATTGTTCTGTCCGCAGATGGCTGGGAGGAGCGTCCTGCTCTGACACTGTGGTAACAACGTTGGAGTGTGGGTGGGTGGGAGTGGCCTGGGAGTGGGTGGCAGGAGAAGGGCAGGGATGGACACTCACTGGAATGAAACTCAGCTGTGAACTATACATCTTTCTATTCTTGTTGAAGGTTGTTTTTTTCTTTGGGTGGGAGAAAGCTTCCTTGTCCACCTTGTACACCTACTAAGCCAAATCTTCCGTCACTAACTTTTTCCCTCATTTTCTTTAGTAGTGGAAGCTTTTCTTTCTCTCCTGTCCCCTTCCAAGACAGGTGGGAATTGCTGGAAGAAGTTTTCTCCCTTCTTTTCCTTTGCCCTTCCCTATCCCTCTCTGTTAAGGGTCCCTAGACTTGAACTTCCTGTCTAGATACTTCACAAACCTCCATTCTCCTCGGAAGAAGGAGAAGAGATGTGAAGGACCAAGGTGGGTAAGACCTGCCATATAACAGGCTCTGTGCCCTTGCTGCTCTTCCTCCTTCCCTTCTCCTGCTGTGTTGCTGCTGCTGAACACCAGCAATTCTGGAGGGACAGGCATTCTCCAGGCCTTCTCAGAGCCAGTTCTTTTCTGCCAGTTGGTGAGGAGAAATCAGCTGTGAATGTTCTGTTTGGCATGGCGAGCCAGGTCCTCAGGAGTGGTGGAGGAAGGCAGGAAGGCCTGGTCTCAGAGGCACATAGGGTTCCCATCTCTCCATGAGTGTTACAGGTCAGAGGTCCTCCTCACCACACATGCCTATGCTCAGGCTGCCCTTGTGTAGTTTAATAGTTTAATACTCTCTGTTCATGTCCCCGTTACCATGAGGAAAGGACCTGGAGAGGACTTCAGCAAAACAAGTTCTCCATGAAGCTTCTGCAGCTCTTCCCAACTGATTTGCACCATGGGCTGTGGGGTGGGTGTCCATGAGAAGAGCATCATTCAACCTCCTCACTTCCAGGTGAATGTGAAAACAGGATTTCAGTTGCTCATCTCACTGGCCTGGCCTCACAAAGAGTCTTTCTCTTGTATAGGCTATGGATGTTCTGGCACGGATAGGGGCAGCCTTGGGTGAAGACAGGAGCACGGGGAACAAATGGGATGTGAGAATGGGGCCTGGGAGTAGCCCAAGAGGGATGGCCTGGAAGAAGCTTTCTTTGCATGTGCAGCCACACTGTGTGGGATAGGATGGCAGTGACTACTTAGACACCCCTATGAGAGTGAGAGCAACATATCATCTCTTAAATCTCCACCTCCTCACAGGTGTTACAAACTTTTCTTAGGGATGCTTTCATGTCTTGACAAAATCCCCGTTGCACTTGCTAGGTACCAACCTCTGCCTCCTGTGTAGAAGATCTGTCACAGTGTTGGGAATGATCTTACTGCCCTCTCCACCTAGTCCCATTTTTGAGCAACCCAACAAAGCACAATCTTGGCACCACCTCCCCCAAGGGTTTTCTATCAGGCAGGAGTGCTGCCTGCTGAACATGTTATGCAGCACAGTAAGCCTTCTCTCCATGATCTGCCCAACACAGGTGACCATCGCTCACCTCTATCAGGATGAGGGTGAGGGCCTGTTATGTTGGCCCTCCCTAAGCAGTTATTTCCTATTTGAGTTATTTTGTCTTTCCTTCTGAGGGCTCCTCAGAAGACCCAGTGTCTCCCAGGAGCCCTGGGAAAAAGATGAGGGTGTAGGAGCTTCTCTGGGAGGGATTTACATTCTGCATGCAGAGAACTTGCCTGTTATCTGCCAGGTAGTAGCAATTCCAGCTGTGAATGCTGGCTGCTGTGCCACAGATGACAATTTCACCTTCTGTAAGTGAGGGGGAGCAGTAGGCAGAGTCTGGTGCATGAACACCAGAGCAGGTATCCCCAGAGTGTAAACCTATGAAGATCTGTGGAGTTCCTTCCTGGTAGGGATGGTGATGGTAACAATCCTAAGCCAGGTTCTGACCCACTTGCCTCAGACTTTTCACTGTCAGCCTGCTTTCCCACAGTAAAAGCATTATTTCGCCTTGAGTCCAGAGGTGTTTGTGGGACTGACTCCACACAGTAAGAGCCAGTCCAGCCCAGAGGAAGGGGTGTGTGCACACGTGTGAGCACCTGTCTGCAGGAGGATATAGGGAAGTCACAAAGGGAAGTCATATCACTGCTGGCAGGTGTCCCTCCATGTTGGGACCATGCAGCAAACCAAGTAGGTAAATGCTGTGAGAGATGCTTAGGCACAACAGAGACCTCCCCAGCTACCACATGGAGCAGGCTCAGTGGTCTTCCAGCACAGCAGCCATCCAAGCAGAAAAGTTTCCTGGCTGGGGTACAGAATTGGACAGAAAAAAGGGGGATGACAAGCAAGGGGGGGATGGAGTCTTGTTCCTATTCCCAACTCTTCCTTCCCTGTGCTTCTCTGCTGTGTGGTCTTGTAAACAGTTCTGCTCAGTCAATACTTTAATGGGGAGCATTAACCTGGAAAGGTTTCTGCTCTTTCCCCTCAACACCTCAATGAGGCAGAAAAGAAAGGTCAGGAATATCATCAGGCCCTTCTTTTTTTCTCTGGTGGGGGTAAGGCCGCATAGGAGGGAAAAGCCATTTCTCTCCCAGCTGTAGCCCTCCATTTCAAACCATTGGATGAAGTTTGCACAAGATGGACTGTTCTGTGGGAGGAAGAGGGCAAGGAAGGGGAACAAAGTGTCTCACCTTCCTTCCTCCTCCCTTCTTCTTTGTCCTGCTCCCTCCCTCAGGATGAGGGCTCACAAAGTGATGCCAGCCCTGTTGGAGGAAAGCAGATTTAACGTTCTATTTGCATGATAATTTTACTGTATTTTTCTGAGCAAACACCTGTTGTGTATGTGCCAGTTTGTTGGAATTTAACCTCCTCCCTCCAAGTCTCTCCTGTCCTTGTCCCTGTTTTCTCTGCTCCTTTCATTGACCTCTGGTGTGATTGTATGAGAGACTCCTATCATTTTGAAAGGGAACATACCACAAAGAAAACCCAAACCAATCACCCCTTAAACCTCATTCCTTCTTCTTTCCAATGTCCCCCTTTCCCTTGCTCCAAATGTGGTCTCTCAGCTGCTTTTCACAGTCGTGTGTAAAGGGGTATGTGTTATAGACCAAAGGCCTGCTCTTTCTAGTGGCCATCATGTCTCCTAGTTATTGAGGAACAGGAGTGAGGCCTGTCAAGACAGATCTTGTATGAGAAATGGTCACTACCCTCCCTTTGCCCTGGTTGCTCTTTCCCAAAAAGCAAGGTTATTCTTGAGGGAATGTGGAGTGCTTTAGCTGAAGGGAAACCTCTGATACAGTGAAAACTTGGTGTCGAGCTGGTTACGATCACTTAGAAGATCTCCCACCACCTTCCTCTTACTAGTTGCATAGACCTCTGGATTAGGTCTGTCCTATTCATTCTCTCCCCTGGCTGGCCCTGGCAGAGGGCCAGGCATGATGAAACCTCAAAAACCTCTTTGTTGGAAAAAAAGGGTGGAGAGACTGCCTGAAGTTTCCAAGGTTGCTATGGCTTGGCTTTGGCAAGTCCCTCAATGCTGCCTTCTCCTAGGGCAAAGTGGGCTTCTGGGGCCAAACCAAGACCAAACCCTTTCACTCTTTATTTCTGTCTTGGTGACTATTGACAGAGAAAACAGGGGTTTAGTTCACCTCACTGGAAATTGTGGAGAGTGAAAAATGAAGCTGGGCACAGACCTGCCCTCTAGCCCCAAGAATAGCCTTGGGGAGAAGCCTGGGCTGGGGTCCTGCACCCAGGAGAGTGAAGATGAGACTCTAGGCATGGTGTTCCTGTGGGGCAGAGCCCTTTCCCATATATGCCGGTGCTGCCCCAGTTTATGCTGCAGTACCATGTTCCTTTCTCCCCCTCTCCACTCTTCCATGCTGAATAAATCCCTCTTGAGGCAGGTGTGAAATATTCATGACTGACAAATGAAGAATTATGTCGGGCTGAGGAGGCCTCTGTGTGTTTGCAATGCTAATCAGCTTGCCTTGCTGGAGGAGGCTCTGCCTGGCAGGCTTGAAGAAAGGAGGGGAAGATGCAGGAGGAAAGTGGGAAAGGAGCTGTGAAAGAGAGAGGAGGGGCAGACACAGTAGGAAGGAATAAGGTATGGTGGGACCAAGGAGTGGTGTAAGAGTGGCAAGGAGGTAAAAGGCAGAGGGACATGGAGAAGGTGTAGAAGAGGGACAGGCTGGAAGGACCTGGGGAAGAGATGGCTACAGTGGAAAGAATGGCATGATAAAGGAACAAAGGAAACAGCAAGGGAAAGGGTTGAGTTCAGGGGTAAAGGCTCTCTGAGAAGAGGCTGGGTGTAAATCAGCGGTGCCTGGAGAAAAAAAATTGGGCAGACTTTATGATGACCTGTGACCCCTCTGTAGGGCAGAGCCCAGTGCTAGAGGGTAGGCAGCTGCCGTATGGGTAGGAGCTTTGCCATCCTTGTTGTTGATGGGAAAGCTCAGCTGCATCAGGAAGGACACACAGCCTCCAGGACCCTGAAGAACATCCTTTCTACCATCACCACCTCCTTCTGCACAAGCTGCAGTTGAGAAGAGCCTCCTGGAGCTCTCTTGGAGCTCCTCTTGCTGGAGCTGGACAGCCTGCTGCTGTCTCACCATCTGAGCAGGAGAGATTCTCCTCAGGGTGGCTTGGTGTGGGACAGACACTGTGTCCCAACCCTCACCAGGCTATGGAGGTTTCTTGTAGGGCTGGCAGAGTCTGCACCACCTCAGCCATGCCCTGCCCACCCTGTCTGAGAGGTGTTTTTGGGTCCTTCCCTGGAGAAGGGGCAGAGGGGAGCGTCTGTTGCGTCCCCCTGCACACGCGCGCATTCCCAACCCTGCCCCTCAGCCGCTTTGGCCTTGTACTGTGAGGGGTGTTCCTGGTCTGCCTACCCCTGACTGTCCCCCCACGTGCCCTGGGGAAGTGTCTCCATTCCTCTCCCCGGCCATCCTACCAGGGCAGCTCTCTGCAGGGCTGCGCGAACCCACCCTGTCCCTGAGTGGAGAGAGGGCATAATCTGCCCGGCTTCTCCTTCTCCCTCTTCTCCCGCTCCTTCTCCTCCTTGCCCCACCAGGGGTTAAATTCCTTCTTCCCCCTCTACAGTCCCCCTCCGTATGCCCCATCCGCACCCGTTCGGCTTGGCCTTTGCCTCCCCCTAACCACCACCGCCACTGTGAGGCCTTGCCCTGGGGTGGCCTGTTCCCTCCGCCTGCTCTCCACCTTCCCTGGCGGGAAGGGGAAGAGTCTGTCCGGGTCAGGCCAGACCCTCCGGGGCTGGTACGGCTGGTCCATCCACAAGCACAGCGTCAGGGGTGAGGGGGTGGGAAGGGGCGGGCAGCTGCCAGGCACAGAGAAGGGGGTGTCAGCCCTTGAATGTAAGGAAGGGCCTGGGAGGCAGCTGCTGGGACTGGCTCCTT
>VXBR01012244.1:676764-765319 GCA_013400215.1 Cisticola juncidis | reverse complement strand
GGATGGGATGGGGTGGGATGGGATGGGGGGGGATGGGAAAAAAAAGGGTATGAGTGAAACTGAGAGAGTTGGGTCAGGGCATGGGAAGATACTCCCAGGCACCCAGTGGTCACCTTCTTCCCCCAAACACACCGTTTCTGTGCCCTTGACTATTGCCTGGTTTTGACACATCCTCATTTTTACCCAGTTGTCAGTTCTGTCATGATACCAGCTCTATCCTGCACCAATCTCCACCTAGGACAGGCAGACAGCTCTGTCTAGGTGTAGGGCAGAGCTCCTTAGCCCATTACCTGCACAACAAATCCTTTGTCTGAGCGCCAGAGCGCTCTGGAGGAGGGCAATCCAAGGCAGGCAATCCAGCCGTGGGTAATGACTGAGCAATCTGTAGCCTAATCCACCAGCAGATATCCTGATCTCAGCTCTTCCTAAGCATCAATATTTAAAGTCAAGAAATCAGCCAGCAAATCCATGCCTATTGGTGCATTTATACACATAATTAGGCCAATTTGTGTATGGTGACATAGCAGCCATTCCCTTGCATGTCTTGTCTCTTCTCTGTCTCCTGTTTCTTAATGTTTCTAGTTTCTCCTGAGAGTGGTATGGCTTCTTGACTCAGAGGGTTTCTTTTTTTTTTTTGCTCTTGCACATCCAGCTCTGATCAGATCTAGCCATGGCTTCTAGGCTTCCTTATTGAGTGTGCTGATCTCACAGTCTCTGCTCCTTGTGTAGCAAAGGATAGGAATAAATGGTTCTAGGGAGTTGTGACTACGGACACAACAGCTCCTGGATATATATGCTGCAGTAGCTGATGACTCTTATTAATGCTTGAATTGATTTGAGTGCAGACCTAAGAGCAGATGCTACTACAGCCAGATGCTTCACAGTCTGACATGTCCTCCACTGGACTTGGGGAGAATGATTGACTATGGGAAGGAATGGGGCTGGGCTGTGTATCTTTGGAGGATAGATGATAGTACATAGCAAAGAGGAGCTCTTCTGGGGTTAAATCAGAGCTTCATCTGCTTGGTGGAAAGCTGGATGTTTCAGTCAAAGTGATGTTCCTGGCGTCTGCATCTCTGCAGTGCAGGGATAGAGGCCTGAGACAGGGAATCTTAGATGTTGGGAGGAATTAATGCATAAATTATAAAGAGGCGTAATCTAATCAGAAGAGAACCCCCATGCTGTTTATTTTGTTGCTAAATTTGATTTTGTCTCCACAGTCCTTGCATTTCATTTGGTTGCTCTGCCACAGGGATGAGAAAGGACAAGATGTATTTGCAAATGCTGTCTAGGGGGAGCAGGAAGCTTTGGGAAGGGAAAACTGTCAGTGCTGAAGACATCATAAATGCCCCGAAGCCAGGTGAGGACTGTTGGGCTAGGGGGGCATGGAGGCACTGTAGTCAGACTTCTGGGCAAAAATGATTTGGTGTGAAAGAGTTAAGCAGTGCTTGGATTTAAACAGCCTTTGGCTGATGCCAGTCAGAGACCTTAGGAATCCTCTGCTCTGAGCACTGTTGTGTGAGATGGTGTTTGTCCAGAGAGGGCATGAGGTGTGAGTTGTGTCTGTGTGTCTACATTATTTTCTCAAGTGCCTCTGGATGCAACTGTGTCCAACAGACTGCAGTTACTGCAGCAAACCACACTGACCTTTGCCTCTTGCTGGGTGGACCATGATGTCTGCATCATGGAACGAGAGAAAGGAGAAGGGCTGTGCCATGGACAGTGAAGTGGCTGCAGTGGGACAGTGTGAGGCTGGCCAGAGTGAGTTGGTCTGCTAAGCAAACCCTTGAGAAGAACAAGGGGTTCTTTGCACAGCCTCATGTTTGGCTGGCTGCAGACGTGGGAAGATTATTTTGTGTTTTCTTGTGGTTGGTTTATGCTGGTGTGGTCCTTTTCAACCTTTATCAAGTTCAGTGACTTATCCAAGCCGTAACTTGCTGCAGCACAGAAGGACCTGACTTAGCCACAGAGCCTTTTGCTGGAAGTCATACGGGACAGTTGTCACCTCTTTGCCTACGAGTACACGTGCCTGTGCCTCTGTGTTGTGGCACCGACAGGCAAGTAGGCAACATTGCCCTCTTCTGGACTGACTGTGGGCACTGGAAGAGCATCTTTGATGGAATGGCAGATGAATCTCGTTCCACTGCGAAGGTAGCAACCTTTCTGGGTCTTGATTTCCCATCCAAATCTTGGTGGCTTTTACAACAGCCGGCTTAGAGGATTAGAGGATACTTCTCTGCAGTGCTAAGCCTGGGCATCCTGAGCCATCATGACTCCTCAGGGTCAGGCCAAGCCTAAGAGAGCAGAGTGAGGAATCTCTCCTCTCCAGATTATGTTGACTCCAATGGAAACAACAGCTCTGAAGGGCAATGAACATATGGCTGAAGGTGTAAGGGCCATGCTGCTGACCTTTGTCCTGAGGGCTGTCTGTCAAGGGGATGAGAGCAGTGCAGGCTAGGAAAGGGTCAGGCTAACATCTTTCCCCACATCTTGGATGCACTATCAATTAAAATGCAAAGGGGTGTATTGTGCAGAGCTGAAGGACAGACTGAGAGCTACACAGAGCCCAAGGGGATTTGGGGTTTTAAATGCACAGGCCATGCTCACCCATTGCAGGGGAGCAGAGGATGTCACTGAACAGCCTCTAATTTTCCTTCTGACCCTGAAGGAAACACAGACTGAGAGAAGAAAAACCCAAACAGCCTGAAAGTGAAATATTTAGGAGTGATAGGATGAGGGAGATGAAACACATACTTGAATACTTTTATACAGGTTCCCATGCACCATTAATATGATAGATAGATCACTATCACTAGTGGTCCCTTACAGAGACAAACTCAAGATTCTGCCACAGGTTTGGTGGGACTATGGCAGTGTGCAGAACTGCTCCATTTCTTGGCTGCCCAAATATTCAACAGGGATCTGTGTCTTCCCTTCCCTTGTCAGGCTCTTTGGAACAGGGTCTGTCTCTCACAACATGGTAATGTGATACCTCTTACAGTAGGATTGCCAGGCTCCTCAGGGACTGGCAGTTAACATGCATTCCCAAAGGAGAAAGGAATGGCATCTAAAATGAGTCCGAGGAGCTGTATTGGTGACTCCTGCTAAGCAAGGCAGAAGTAAGCAGGTGCCCAGCCAATGCTTCTGTAGAAAATGAATCAAAAGCCTCATCACTTTTTAAATAAGAAACACTTCAAAAAAGAAAAGTATTCTGCTCCATCCCTCTGTATAAATTGCAAGAAAGGGCATCATTAAGAATTCATTGCAACTTCTGCACCCAATTTTCCAGTCCAGTGCCTTGTCCCACTTGTCTTGCTCCAGCTCCAAAGACAGTGGAGGCTCTGCCATGAGTATCGAGGGACAAATGGGACCTGAATAATAAGATGAAACCTAAAGAATGGGTGGGGGGATCTGAGAATCTCTGGGGAGAAGTGGCTGAAGGAGGGAAAAGCATAGCCAGGTGTGGAGCATGAGGAAGAGTCAGACTTGCCCACAGACTTGCAAGCAAATAGGCACAAACCTGCCTCAGCTGCCAGCTGTTGCCAGATCAGAGCAGGGGCCTGGGGATTTCTTTCTACTCTGTTCTTTCCCTTCCTGAACATCTGCAGTTGATGACTGGGGATTCCAAACATCTGAAAATGGCATTGTTGGACCGAGGTCCTGAGCTGCAAGACAGTGATGCAAGATAAAAGCTTGGCCAAGCCAAGCCGAGCCAAACTGTATCATAGAGTGGATTCATCAGGACAGGGAGGTGCAGATTAAATCTAAAAAGGCTGCAGTGGCTGTACCTGTTATGTAGGAGTGTCTTCAGATAAAGAAAGTGGCTCCTTAATGTTGTGATACCTGCTTGTCTGGAGGAAAAAGGGTCTCATTTTGGGCTTTGCTCAAATTGGGCATTGGGCCAGAAGACACATGAGATCCCAGCTTGTCATCCCTTTATGATAAGGTGGGGAGAGAGATGTTGCCTCTGTTTCTCTGCTGTACATTTTCTGTCTTGTGTCACTGTCAGCCACAAGATTTCCTACCTGTGACACCAGTTTCTCTTTCTCTCTGTTTCTCAAGTGGCATCCAGGGAGATAATTGGTATTTTTGACACTGTCTGTTGAGACCTTTGTGGCAGGAGCTGCCAGATGAAGCTGTGAATAAGGGTTAATTAATAAGGGTTAATTAGAGGCTTTTTAGGGCCGCATGACCATACTCCATGAGGGTGGTGCCCTCCTTTTTGGGCCATTGTAGGAAACAGTGCCTATGGGGAAGAGGAGCAAGGAGGTCTCAGTGGCATTGGTGGTGGTGGCCAGGAAAAGGATATTCTGGCTCCTTAGTGGCACTAGAGGTGCTGGGGTGGAGCACACAACTCAGTGGAGTGAGAAGCAAGATCGGATACAGACTGATTTGGTGGAAGTGAAGGGTTTTTAAACTCCTATAGAGCTGTGGTCTGATGTTGGAGGGGTAGCTGGGTGCCAGATCCCTTGCTGGTCATCCTTCCTCCCTCCACTGCTGCAGGGAGCTGAGCTAGAAGGTAGAACTTGCCAGGACAATGTCCAGAGAGACCAAGGCTTGAGGGACCTCTGAAAAGCCCTCAGCCATGACTGCCAGGTGACGGCCAAGTCTGCTCCTGGATGAGTAGTCTGCTTCTCTCTGAAGGCATCAGGGGCCCAATCCTGCCTTTCTAAGAAGGTTGTGCTGCCTGTGACTGAATGTGCAGCTGGCAGAGAGCACCAGTCCAGTGATGGAGTGTGAGAGGGAGAAAGGGGATCCTCCAGGTCTTGCTGTTCCTGTCGTCTCAGAGCTACTTTGTCTACACCTACCTTCACTCTGTGTGTGCTGGGTTATTTGACCTTGGGGTTGATAAGGAGACACTGCTCCCTTACCTCCACCTAGATCCTATAGAGAGAAGGGGACACTGATTTCTCCAGCCCTGTTATATAGTGTGTGTCCCTGAAGGTGAAATTGCCAGAGGCATGTTAGCTAGCCCAGAAAGAAGATTTAGATGACAGATCTCCTTCCTGCTTTCAATTGTTGCTATGCAGGCAGGAATGCTTTGAAGTGGTTGGATTTGCCAGCACAGCCTCTCTCCGCCCCCAAGCCCTCTCAGAGGAATAAGAAACTCGTTGCTTGAAGGCCTTGGAATGATCACTTTGGCATATTATGGAGTCTTTCCACTGAAAAGTATAAGCTGCAAGGTCTTTTCATCTGTGAATTCATACAGTTACAGCATAACACATTGTCCTGGGCCTGAAGAAACTGAAGAACTCCTTTCTGGATCTGGGGGAGGAATGGACTTGCCTGGGTCTCTTGCAAAGTGACATCCCTTGTTCCCCAGACAGAGTTCATGAAACACCCTTGGGAAACAGAAGAGATTTGTCTCCCTCGTTTTCTCTTCACGTCACTGAGTCCCAACTCTGGTCAGTGTGGTGGATGGAGGGAAGCAGCTCATGATGGCAGCTAAAGCTCTGGGCTTCTTCTGCCTGGCTACCTGTGAGAACCAACCAGTCACCCAAAACATTATGAAAACAGGACACAGGTTCTCCTCTCACCTCTGCTGTACCTTCTAGGCCATCAGCTCCCTCCTCTTTTTCTGCAGATTGTGCTTTCCTCACAGTTTTAACCACTCCCTTTCCAGTCTCCTTTTCCCCTGTTTTCTCTGTTCTCTACCTTCCTTCACTGACCCTCACCTCTTTGTTCCCTAGGGAATATTGATTTATTCTCTCTTCCCCTTCATTTTCTTGATAATTTCTCTCACCTCTTTCATCTGATATCCTTTTATCCTTTTTCCCTTTCTCCATTTCTTTCCTTCTGTCTCCTTCTGTCTCCTCCCATGTCCACATATTTTCCCCTCTCATATAATGTCTAATATAATTCCTCACATCTTGAGTCATCAGAACCTGCAAGAAAGTGGTGTCCCGCAGGGAAACAGAATGTGAGAAATATCGTTGTTCACCAAAAATTAAATATTGACCATATGGGGTGGAAAAAAAACCAGCNAACAAAAAAAAACCCCCAAAACCCTCACTGATCAGAAAGGGATGAAGAAGGGCAAAACCTGTCCAGGCAATATTCACTACTGTGTTTAGTGCATTTGTGCATCAGCATGCACTGGAGGTGCTGCTAAAGTTCTCAGGCAGACAGGCACTGCAGTGGGGCTGACCTACCCTGCACTGGGGCAGAAAGAAGGTGGAATCTGAGGAAAGCTGACATACAATCAGTGTGTGAAACAAACTCAGTGTGTGAGTCAGTTGGATATTCTCTGCTGCAGTAATTTCTGAGATGATGTCTCTGCCCAAATTATTCCAGTTATGACTTTTCCAGAAATGGCTGTAATGTGGGTAGGAAGGGCAGGGGGCCTTTTCTGACATGGTGCCACACCATCAGACAGAGGAATCTGGGGAACACTCAAAGCATCCCTGGAAGGTACTTCCAGGAGGGATCAAGCATCTTGCCCTACAGACACATTTCCCTGCTGGATCCTCAGGTCTCTCCTGGTTCCTTATTGAATGTTTTCAGCTCTAACCAGCTTCTTCCACAGCTTGACCCAAGAGATGACCTACTGCAGTGCCTGAGCATCACCCATAGGCTGGAAATTCTTAACAAAGACCACAGTACAGAGGATGTCAGATTTGGGCAGGGGCATCACCTCAGAAACAACTGAAGGAGAGAAAGTAACATACTGTTCTTGCAGGCAGGGGACAGAATCAACACCACACATAATGACTCAGAGAGAAGCTTTGTTGGGCAGAGAAAGAAAATCTCAATGAATCCCACAGAACTTTCTGTTTCAGTGATCTATTAAACCATACTTCTATGTACAGCAAAAACAGGCTTAATCCCATGTGATCCTGATATTTTTAGCAGCTTGCTTATGGTAACTAGGACTTTTTGCTTCACTAACAGGATCCCTGAAGCCAGAGTCCAACAAAAATTCCTAGGTAATAGGTAAAACTCAGGTGAAAATCCAGGTCTGCAAGTGCTGCAGTGAGAGACCCAAGATGTTTGATTACAAGAAAAACATCTTGGGATCTAGCTGAACCAGCTGTTCTGTAGCTGGATCTTGGGCTATTTCGCTGCATGACCCTGTTGGGATCCATGAAGATGGGGAGAGGTTGGAGAGGTAGGCATCTGCTTCAACAGTGCTTGAGACTGCACATCCTGCAGGTGTGGTGGAGCAGTGTTGGATCTTGATGCACAGCGAGGCTGCATACAGGTGGGATACTGGGAAAGGAACTCCAGCAGAGTGGTAGCCATGGAATGCGCCTTCTAACAGAGACCTTAGGAGTGTGTGGTGCTGCTCTGTAGGGCACCAGGTCTCTCCCCTTTCCCAGTTTATCACAGCCCAAGGTGAGTGATCTGGTGTGGGGCAGTCTCCAAGCCATGCATGGGCTGTGACTGTGCTGCCAGAGTGTGATGATGTGTACCATGACCAGGCTCTGTGCTTGCAGCAGGGCTCTTCTGCTGTATGATGTGGAGCATGTGCTTCCAACCCACTGTTACAGCTGAGGGGATTTGGTGGGCAGGAAAGGATTCCCCTGGTGGGTCAGCTCCTTCTACTGTCACCACCTGCAACCATCTGGACAGAAGAGATTCCTTGGATCTGTACCAGGGTTCCTTGGACAGCACACATCCAGAAGGCTCTTGCCAGAAGCATTCCCTGCAGACAGCCATGGCATTAGGGTTTCTCATCCTCCAGATGGGGCAGCCCTCATAGCTTACTCCTCCATTGCTGGGATCTCAGGCAGGAAGAAGGCCCACTGGAAGGAGGCACATGTTTTCTGGTCTCTGTAATGATCATCTCCAGGTGACCACCAGGCAGAAGCAGCAAATTTATCTGCCAAGGGATCAGGACCTTTCTTCCAAATGCAGGAGATATTTTGTGGAACAGCAGCAGAAAATCTGCCATATCAGCATGAATCAAAGCTGTCTGCATCTTTTTCTCCACTGAGGGTTCTAAAATTACAAATGGTCTGAAGAAGGCAAGCAAGGCAAAAGTACTGGCTATTCCTTCCCAAGTGAGAACATTGAGTATCCTTGAAATGATTAAGCACCTGGTTTAAGAGAAAATTCAAGAAAAAATATCACAGAAAAGAAAATAGTTGATTAAATTTCTTGCCAAAATGTTTAAACCAAATTTCTGAAAGTCCTTAAAGTGTTGTTGGCCAGTGTTAAGGAAAGAGAGAGAACACTGGGACAGATGGACCTTCATGACAATCCAGTACATGCGTTCTTCTGCATTATTGCAAATCTTATCCAGCCTCTTTCAGCCTTGTGCCAAGGTCTGCCCAGCAAGGCTGCTGCAAAGGTCTGAAATGCCAGATAACTGTTAGCCTGATAATAAGAACATCTGACAGACCTGATGGGAAAAGAGCTGCATCTGAATCTTCCCAGCATTGCAGCAGTGAGACTCAGAACAGAGTTTCTGCAGTTGCTGTTTCCAGTTCTCCCAGCACACGGTGAGCACTTGCGTAAAATTGAAGGCTTATAACTATTTGGCATGGACTGAAAGGGCAACTGGGATGTACAGGTATAAAAAACCTTAAATTTACACAGCAGCAATCAGACAAATGAGCAGGAGGAGGAACTACATTTAGCTTGGGTTTCTTGTCAAATGAAAACATGCAAGGCAGGACACCCATGGAGACATGCTTACCTTGGGGAGTGGAGTGCCCACAAAGGCAGCTGTTATGAGCACATAACCAGGCACATCAGATGACATGAGAGAGGGAGAGTCGTGGCACTAGGACACTGGAATCCTCTAAGCAGCAAAATTTGCCTCATTCGTGACAAGAATGCTAATGTCAGTGATTGCTGACACAGGAATATGTATGGGAAGTGGTAGGATAGAAAAACACCAAGATTTTATTGGTGAAAGTAGACAAGGAAAGAGTTGAAATACATGACTTCATGACCTAAAGCCCTTTCTGAACCAGGATAGAGACAGGGAAGTCCCTGTGGGATTGATCCTGGGAGGTGTCAGGCTATACTAGATCTGCTAATGACCTTGTTTGCAGTTGGCTCCAGGGCCTCTCTCGAGCAGATGGTAGGTATGCCCTGCATTACTCACCCATGGGACACAGCGCTGACTACCTCTGAGTTAACCTCCAGGTGAGTTCTCCATGACTGTCCAGAACCTCAAAAATACAAAAATATGGGAGGCAAAAGGAAGAACTGAGACATGCTGGCCCACCCTGGTGAGAACAGGGCACTGAGGTATTGAGTGTCTTCCCCAGCTCAGTCTTTAGTTACAGTACTGGCTTTCAGAAATGCCAGGCCCCAGAGACTGGAGGAAAATAGGGAACAACTTACCTGTATGGAAGAGGATCAGAAAATACTTAAGCAAAATGGACATGTGGAAGTCCATGGGTCCTGATGGGATGCATCCAGCAGTGCTGAGGGAGCTGGCTGGTGTCATTTCAAGGTCAATCCAAATGATCTTTCAACACTCATGGTGAGTAGGAGAAGTGCCTGAGGACTGGAAGAATGTAAATGTCACTATGGAAGTCTCAGTTTACAGGAAGTCATGGAAAGGACTATGCCAGCTGGAAAGGATGGAACAGAAATTCCTCTGTGTTTTAGTGGCATGCTAGAACAGAGGGGTGATGCTGCATGGAGGAATCCATGCATTTATGATTCCTGCCAAGCTGGATCAATGTTGGTGAGGCAAGGTTTATAGAGGGAGATAAATGACTTTTTTAGACAAGCCAAATTAAATGTAAAAATGGACAAGCTCATTTTTGGACTTGCTGTATTTACTTCCTTCTGTGGGCCTGATGCTCATTTATTTTTGCTTGTATCCTAGCTGATCCTTCACACAAACCTTGCCACTCCTACCATCTTCAGACATCACAATTAGAGCAGCCTTGAGTTTAGAATATAAATTCATATTTTCACAAAGACTAAGCTGTAAATGAAACATGCCCTACACTCACTGGTGATCTGGGGAGAGGAGGCAGCCAAAGATTAAGGATTTGTTTGATGATCTCCTTGCATATGAATCCCACTGTGATAATCCACACCTGCAATAAGGAAGAAGAGGATCAGCTGTTCCTCCAGGTAGTTGAACTACAGTTCAATACTTAATCTTTCAGAGCTGATCTTTGCTATGGTATAGCTTGTTCTCACATTAAGCTCACATGGTGTTCAGGTTGACTCATGAACCTGTCACACGCTGGAAACATTGCTGTCTGACAGGTAATAGAGCCAAACAGAGCAGGGTCTAAAGCAAAACCCTCATAGATTTGCCAATGAAGGCATGTCGTGGTGAATCCTAGGAAACAGGGCACGTTCTTATGTTTCAGATAAGGCATAAGGGTTTGAGCTCCTCCTTGAGGGGAGGGAACTGAGTCCTGAGAAAAGCAAATAGTAATAAAGCAAACCAAATGGTACAGACTAGCAGGGAACGAGATGCTGCAAACAGAGTGAATAACACAGAGCCTTGTTCCTTGAAACTCCCACCAATGCAAAAAAGAAACAGACAGAAGAAAAAGAGATGTCTGAAAGCACAAGTGTGTGGGAGAGTGTGTGACACAGACACTGAGGGAAAGGGATCCTATACAATGCTTGAGAGACATGGGTCCTGTGGCCTTTGTGTTCATGTTAGAGCTTGTAAGAGTGTAAGAGAGTGAGAGAGCCCAAGACAGCTGTCATGTGAGCAGGGGTGTGAGAGCCTGGCACAAAGAGGGCTGAGCCAGAATGGAGCCTCTCCAACCTTCTCCCTGCCTGGGAAGTCACTTAAGGGGCTTGGAGTTGCAGTGGGGTCACACATTTCATGTAAGGATGGGGAGATGTAAGAGCTATGCAATGACCCCTCTGGCTCGAGTAAATGATGCCACCATATCACTGTACAAGTCACCACTCCTGTCTGTACAATGCCTTCCCTGTTTTGGTGCTTACCCTCCATCCCCACCAAACCTGAAATACCTCCTGATTGGTCTGCAGGAGTGAGGATGGAAGTGAAGGAGACTGATTCAATAAATCTTTCCCCTTCCATATGCACTGGGAAACCAAGAAGGAGTAGTAAAAATGCCCTGGCAGATGCTGTCCTGCTCCCACAGCCTATCCTTCTGGCTTTGTGTTTGTGCCATTTGAAAGCAGAGCAGGAGGCAGACAGCTTTCCTCTTGCTTGCAGGAGGCTCCTTGACAGAGGCAAATGGCCATCACAGAACAGCCAGGTCCTGCAGCTGGCCAGACCCAGTCATGCCTCACCACAAACTCCCAGTCTTGGAAAGATGGGAACATAGTGTTCCTTCCCAACACCTGTTTGGCTTGAACACATGAGCTGTCCTGCTCCTGCTGCTTCTGCTTGCCATCCAGTGCTCAAAGACCCCTCAGTTTTGCTTAGGATTCAGGCCTTTTCAAGCCCTTCAAGACTGAGGGAAACATAACTGCGTTGGCAAAACAAGGGTTTCTGCAGTGCTCATGCAGTGTGAAATGCAGCTCAGCTCTCTGTCAGCTAGAGGGACAGCAGTGTGAGCCAGGTGCTGCAAACAGCCTTGAATGTTTGAGGGGCTTGTCAGAGAGAAAAGGTAGAAGAAAGGCATCCCAGCAAAACTCTGGAGATTGGAAATGGCACCACAGCTGCAGGTCCTCAGGAATCTAGAGGGTGAGATTCTGGTTTCCAGAGCCAGTTTTAGTGCCCTGGGTTATCCAAGACATTAGCTGAGTGTTGGTGAATACTAAACAGGACCTGTGGGAGATATTCTGGAGGAGATGCTGAAGACAGTTGGGTGACCTTGCACCATACACCAGTGCTGAGACCTCTGATTCACTCCTTGACTGACATAGTTTGTGCTAACCCTTAAAACCCAGGACAGCATCAGCACTGCAGATTTTCAGAGGTACCATGAGAAATTATCTGGCAGAGCTCTTCAAAGTCCTGATGATGTCATCGCTGCAAAGTCCTGATGCAGGGTTTTTGAGCCTGTGTTTTGCTAGTGAGAGAGCAGGTTATCCCAGAACCTTTTCAGCTGGCTGCAAATTCCCATATATCTTAACACTGCACAGCAATAGCACAAAGTGTCTTTCAGTGCTAGTTGGGAATATGTTTTGTGAGCTTTGATTGAGACTGTGATGACATAGTGAGAGACACTGGTCTGCACCAGAGGCATCTCGTGTGCTGCCCAGGTACAGGCCTTTTGAACATGGCAAGTGTCTGTGCCAGGCTCATGAGCTCTTGCAGGCTGTTTACAGCCCATGGGCTTTAGGATTCCCACCCTTGCCTCAAAACAATGAGGTCATGTGTGGCAGCCCTGAAGGTGACTGAGAAGACAGGCCACTGGTATCAGCTTTATAAGGAAATGGTAACATCACGCTCTCCTACATCAAGAGACTGTGAGTAGCAACTTTTAACAAAAGGTAACGATATTGCCCACATGAGCCTTTAAATAGACTGAATGATGTCACCAACTGGTGTAGTAGTAAACTGTAAGGTCAGTTCCAGACTCTAAAGAACCACTTGAGCACAGTGTAATGCCCAGCTGACCACTCCTAGTAAGTAGGATGTCCCTGCAGGCACTAATAAACACTTGTTGTGATTACTGAATCAGAGCTGGCCGGGGAATTTGAGCACAGCCTTTCCATTGTACTGCAAGGCAAGTGTCTAAATGCACTTACCAGCAGGAGTGCCTCTGGAGGGAGTTATGGTCCTAGATAAATGCCTGTTTAAAGCCTTCTGAAAATCACTGGTCTGTGTTACAGCCATGTGGCTGTAGCTCAGACACAGACAACCATGTCTCTGGGGCTATACCTCTTCATCCAAACATTCATGTTGCTGTTGTCTGTGGAGTGAAGGAATCTCTCTTCATCACTGCCTCCATGAGAATGGTCAAATATCCTTAACCTCTCAAGCTAGGCTGGGGGTGATTTCAGCTGGGTTGAGAACTTGAAGAGGCTCTAGGTGTATGCAGATGTGTCTCAGTGAAAGTTATGCCCAAATCCTATGCACAAAAAGAAGACTGTCTGCATTTAATTCTGTGCACAGGGAGGTGGGATGCTATTCCCATTCTCAGCAGCTCCCTTTGGGTTGCTGAGCACTGCCCGCAGTGCTTGCTGGAGTAGTCTACCTTTCACAGCGGCCTCCTGTTCTCAGAACCAGAAAGTGAAGTGTGTTTGGAATGCTCCTGCTGTGCACTTGCTTTGTGGTGCAAGAAATCCTGCTCCACTACTTCTCCTTCAGTCCACCGCCTCCTCCTTGGTCACATTCCTGTGCCCGTGACCTCCATCAGTATTACCTGTCCATCCCCATCAGCCTCTGAGAACTGGGACAACAAACTGACAGGCACAAGGCACTCCTGATGGAAGGAGGAAGATAGTCCCCACAGGTCTCTCATCAAGAAGCCCCTCTAAAACCATCATAATGAGATTCTCCTTAGGGCCCCTGTCAGCTCTGCCTTTCTTTGCAGGCTCCTTTGACAGACGGATGTCAGTTCGGGGAAAGCTGTTTGATGTTCTTCATCTTAATGAAAGTGATCCTCCAGCAGGCACTGTCTCCTCTGCCTCTAGGCAACTGTGGTCTAGCAGTGTCAGGCTACTCTGTGCTTTGTCATACTGGATCCTAATTAGTGGCTGGCTCCTGCTGCTTCTGAAGTCAACAGGGAAAACATCCCTCTGGCTGCAGTGGAGCAGGAGGTAGGGGATGGGAAAGGCAGTGTACAGAGAAACGGCAAGGGTCTGTGTGAGTCCCTTCCTATCCTCCTCAAATATTACTGTCATCCTTTTTTCTCTCTTTCCTCTGCTCATCCAAAGACGGACGGATATGTAGGCAGCTCTGTGTCTGCTCCCGGGCTACCACTGACCTGTGGGGCACACACATGTTGCTTTGGGTGAGAGAGAAAGGACAGAGATTCCCCCAGACCACTCACTTGGGGCTAGTTAAGTGCTGTGAAGAGGTGAAGTTAATAGGACATGCACTCTAAAGTGAGAAAATATAGATTACAGGATCCCTGCTCCAGACTTTTCCACGGATAATGTGTTGCATCTCTTTGACTCAAGTGGTTGGCTGATGTTCAAGCTCCTGTATTTTGTTTTCCCTTAAGGAGATGTATTAACAATAGATCTAGGAAGTTCTCTGGGGTCAACCTCTATGTCTGTTAAGTGCTGCTTTGGTATGTCAAAAACTTGGAGGCAATTTCTTTGCTGCCCAAACCCCTTTCTTCAGGCTTTTCTTAGTGATCTTTTACTTCCTGTCTGCAGTTTCATTGTTTTCTCAGAATATTCTGCATTCTTTCCTCTCTCAAACACCACTCCTTTATCCCATACCTCCTACTTTTGGGAAATGGTGCATGCCTCTGTTTAGATGATGCCCATTAATGCTGCAAACAGGAGGTTGATTGTGTCCTGGAACCATCTTAAAGAAAGACAGAAGCTAAATTAATCTGATAAACAGGCATTCGATCGGTTTGTTGCAGAACTTATTCAAAATCCAGTCAGATCGTCCATCCTCATCCACAAGCAAATGCAATCTCCCAAGCAATCATTACACCTGCAGCATCTCTTTTACTCAGGGCTGTCAGACACTCCCAGCCCTGTCCTGGATTCCTCCTTGCCTTCCCAGTGGGGATATGTGTGTGGCTGCACAGTCCAGCATCTCCTTGTGCTTATGCACTGGAGCTTTTGAAGTGATCATTGCATTGCTATGTGCAGCACAGTGCAGGACTAGGTTTTTTCCATGGCTCTCCCTATAATTTCTCTGGGATACATGAGCAAGCCTGGTCTCATTACAGCTTTGGAGGCAAGGTGTACAGTGAACTGCCTCACCCTTCTGCCCCTATCTTACAGGTCACTGTGGGCACATCCAGGCTGCAAGAAGACCAAATCTGACTGTGTTCTGGGTATTTGGCCAGTCAATCAGTAGGGAAGGCACTGCTCAGCTTTGGTACTTCAGGACTACAACCTGGATAGCTGGAAGGGTTATGTAGCACTACTGTAAAACATCAGATTTCTGGAAGCTATTGGAAGGCATGGTTAACTATCTTGGGAAGCATGTGACACCCCAA
Source organism: Cisticola juncidis (assembly GCA_013400215.1). Taxonomy (NCBI): domain Eukaryota; kingdom Metazoa; phylum Chordata; class Aves; order Passeriformes; family Cisticolidae; genus Cisticola; species Cisticola juncidis. The sequence goes on along the minus strand of VXBR01012244.1, from coordinate 750,335 downwards.
GCACTGTGGTGTAATGAAAAATCTTTGGGTTATATACAACTGAGATATGGCTATCATAATGAATATAATATTTGGAATACTTGGCAGTTTTTGAGCTTTGTTTGTATACAGAGCCATTGATTCAGCCACATCGTTCCTTTTATTTTGCAGAAGCACATATTCTTTCATACATAATTCTCAAACCAAAAAATTGGCCCCTCTTCATTTGACACCAGTAAGTGGTTCTTTAAGGGGAATAGTGGTTGAGAGACTTGGGGGCAAATTACTAGGCTTAGCAAGGGTGGTAGAGAGGGGAAAGGTAGAGAAGATTACAGAACAAAATCCATAGCTGCTATTTGAGGAGATGGAAGGAGCAGGCGGGAGTGGAGAAAGGGAAGTGGTTGTCCTTAAAGAAGCATAGAGTCAGGGAATTGCTGGCCCCTCTCTGGAGGGCTCTGCTTGGCTGGACAGCTTATTAACTGAAATGGAAAGAAAATGGAGAAGATTCAGAGCAGCACAGCAGATAGAGGGGGCAAGGAAGGACTGACTGATGAGGGAAAATTAAGCTCTAAATGTGTTTATCTTTGCTAAGTGATGACTAAGAGGACGTGTGATAACCATCTTGCCATCTGAGAGACATGAATAACTATGTGCAAGTGTGTGTGTGTGGGCATGATCTAGGGTGGTGACAGGGACAAGGGATTTCAAAGAGCCAGACTCCAGTGGTTACCTTGCCCCTACACAGGCTCAAGGGCAAGCAGAATCCCCCTCACAGAACCAAAGAGGGACCAGTCATGCCGGGAGTCAGAAGAGGTGAGGGTAGTAGGTTTGAATCGGGTGGGCAAAGGGATAGGAAGGAAAATAAGGAAATCTTGCTGCTCCATTACCAGATATAGTGATCTCTCCTGCCCTGCCCCTCCATTTTTTCACATTATCATGAAAAACCACCCTGCCTCAGTCTCCTTGCTTCAGACTCTCCATGCTCCTCACTCCCCTCTCTTCATTGTATTACCCTCCTATATTCATTCTTGCCCACTCTGTTCATAGTTTCTTCTCTCTGTTTCACATGCCCATTTTCTCCTTGTTTTTCTCTTCCTTTGTCCATTTTTCTCTCCCCCTGCCCCTCCACCCACCTCTTTTTCAGCAGGTAGATCTGCATTTGTGACTGAAGGTTCATTTTCCTTTCATTCTGTGGGTGACAAATTCTGACTTGGATAATCACTTGTGAAAAATCAAGAGAGAAGCCAGCTGCTCCAGTAGCATGGGAACTGGCTGTGATGTTCATGAGGACCGATGGCAGGCAGGGTGAGGGATGGGAGGGTGCTGTGCAGGGCAGGGAGATGTTGTTCTTTCCCTTCACAACATGGGAGGGGGGGTTGACGTGGTTGCTGAATATATGTAAGACACATGGGAAATTCCTCAGGCAATTTTGATCCAAGTGAGGAAAATCAGAATGTATTTCCTGAACTCTGACCTCACAGGGAAAACTGGGTTTTGACCTTCAAGTTGAGGAAAAAAGATGCTAGAACCATGTATGGGTTTGACTGCTTTGAAAGGTGTGGGGCAGACTGTATGTCCATATTGCTGGCTTCAGCTTCAATTAATGTGCCCAGAGAGTGCTTAGGCAGTGCTCCACCTTGGTGCTGCTGGTACACCAGTTAAAGGAAGCATTTGAAGAGGCCTTGCTCATCCAAACTGTGTGACCACGGGCCTGCTAAGATGTCACCAGGCAGATGACATCCCTTCCACAGTACACCAGCAACCTCTTAGCTCTTGTATGAGTAGTTCTGATGTGGGCAGTGGTTTGTGTTCACTGAACTGGCTTTGTCAGGGTTGCCCTCCAATGGAGGTGATGATCACTCTCTCTGAGGAAATGGCTGAATGTAGAATGATCCTTCCTTCTGCCTTGCAGGAGCTGAGTCAATGCTGTTTACACAAGAGGGAACTCTCCATGTCCACAGCACAGTGCTGATTACAAAAGCAGTCATGGCCATGACACTGGGGCTCCATCAGACAGAAGATCTAGGTTTGCTGGTATACCACAGATAGCCTCAGTTTCCCCAAATGGAAACACTTCTGCTCGTTTCTCTATCCATGTAGCCCATGTGGAGGCACCAGGAAGCTGCAAAATTCTCAGTGTGAACTTATCCACTGAGGTGAAGTGTGCTTGTTTCTCCCACAGGAGTATCCCTTTTGCTTTTAGGCTTTTGTGCTTTCAAAGGCAGAAATTCACCATCTTGCTGTTGGTGAACAGGAAGAGTCAGGTCTGTGGCATTAGGAAACCACAGCAGATGCAGATTGAAAGATGCCACTGGCCCACCTAGCTGTCTTTTTGTTCTTGGCAGCTCAGTCCTTGGAGTCATCAGCCTGCAGGCCCCAATGGCATGGTGGCACTTACACTCTCAGCACTTCTATTTCTGTCTGAGAAGGCATTCCCCTTTGCTCTGGAGGAAGCTTTCTTCCTGGGACACAGGGGAATGAGCACTGGGCAAAGACAGATGGCAGGAACAGGCAGACCTTTGGGCTAATCTGCGCTATTCCACCCGGGCTTTTCTAATGTTCCTCTCCAGTGCCATGAAATTCACTATACAGAGAGCTGAGAGAACAATGGTGTTAGATAAAGAGAAAGAGGAATCCGAGAGTACAAGGCAGCATGACTAAAGGAGGCAGATAGAAGGCAGATCTGATTGGGGCCAAAGGTGACTGTGGGACTTGGGCTGGTATGTGTGCGGAGCTATGACCAAGCAGAAAGCAGAATTAAATGAAACATGGCCATGAGGCTGCCAAGGAGGTGAAAACTCCTGAACTCAGAGACCAGCCTTTCCTGCAAGGGACACCACAGTTCCACTGACTTAAGAGATCATTTTCCTTGCTCCCCTACCTCCCTCTCACCTTAACTGGACTTGATGTTGGACAGGTGCTGCTCTGCTCTTCCAAGAGCAGCACATTTCATCAGCCCAAGCCCCTCTAAGTCTTCTAGGACCAGACTGAGGAAAGGAGCAATTCTATTATTAAGTTATAAGGTATGTTAGCACCTGGGGCAGTGAAAGTCACATGTTTGGTGTATTCCTGGGGTCCTAATGAGAAATACAAAACACCTCCTGTAGGAGACCGAGGCTGGGAGTAGAGGAGATAGGAAAAGGAGGGCTAGTGGATTGCCGAGGGTACCAGACCTGTCCAGGCAGGGACCAGGAAAGAAGAGTGTGTGTGTACATGTGTGATAGGGAAAAAGCAAGAAACAAACAAACAAACAAAAAGGCTGTGTGACTTTGTTTACTCTCCTTATTGCTTTATTAATGACAAACTAATGACTTAATGCCACCCTCCCACCCTGCTGACTACTTGGTCCTCTGCTCAGCAGCTTCCACTAATGGGGTGGGACAGTGTCACCGAGGATGCCTCAGAAGGTGCTGGATGGGCTGCCCCGGCTGTGTGGTTTTCCTTCACTCCTTCAGCCTCCCTTTTTCTCATTCAGTATGGCTTTGATGCGGCTCAGTAAGAATTTCCATTTATATTTCAGCCTTGCCTGTGACACTGTCCCTGAGTCCCTGCAGCTCTGACGCATGATTTCCCGCTCTCCCAAATCTCTGCTTGGCTCAGCCGCTCATTCTCCTCAGCCTCTTTCCCATTCCTCATCCCACCATGCAATCTTCCCCTCTCCCTCCGACCATCCCCCAATGCCGCCACTGACGCCTGCTCTTTCAGTCACTCCATTTTTCCCTGACATGTCTCAGCCCCTCTCCCTGTGCTCCCAATTAGCACAGTCACCAGGTTTAGTCAGGCAGCTGGTGCCTCCAAGGCTGCATGGGGAAAAGATGGGGATTTCTGCTTCGGAGGCAAGCCACATGCAGGCTTTCTGGTACCTGAGGCTGCTCTTACAAACATTCAGCCTTTGGTGTTGCCTTGCAGTCAAGCAGTCACAGCCCAGGCTCCTGTGGGGATGGCAGACTGACCCCCACATCCCTGTTCACAGCTCCCCCCAAAAGGTCTGCCCCACACAGCTACAAGGTGACATATTTGGTGTTTCTTAGTTGGGCTGCCAGGCTGGGCAACTGGAAGAGCAGAGGTTTGCCCCAAGAGAGTTCAAAAGTGTAGATGTGGCATGTGTACTAAATCTGTGTCCTCCAGATTGAATAGGTGGGGCAGGCCTATACTTCCACGGGCTTTTGAAGTGTACAGGCTTTGAAATAACCTCTGGAGGATTAGTATGACAGCCTGAGCATTAGATCTCAAACACCCAGAGATTGGGGGCCAGAGTTTTCTGAGTCTCCTACACAAGCAGCCCTGCTCCCACCCATAGCCAAGAGAGCCACTGCAATGATTCATGTTCTGCACCCCACATCTGGACAGGAGAACAGTCTTCCAGTGGTGGCTACCTGGCCTTCTTTGCCAAGCTCCTGTTGCGCTCCCTGGGGGAGGATGCTCAGGGATTCAAATGAGGCTGAGAAGCAGATGTTGCCCTCATTAGAAGAGAAAAATGTAACACATAGAAAAGGAGAGGAGGAGAGAGGGGGGAAGGGAGGTGCAAGACAAATACTGTCACTGTCAGCAGGAAAAATTATCTTGGTTTTGGGAAGGGGTGGTGTCTTCCTGCCCTCCTCTTTTTACTGGGATTAGAGTGGAAAACTGTCTGAGCAGGCACAGCGTTGAGAGGCTGTGCTATCTGAGTATGGCACTGATTACACATGGCCAAGGGGCATCAGCAGTTCCCACACACTGCGGGGGCAAGCGTGGCAGCATCTCTGATAGCTGGGGGAAACAGAGGCGGCTCATTATCTCTCTCTTTCACCCCTCTGCCCTGCTCCTGCCCTGTTTCCTACAGCAGCCCCTCTGAAGCACACACGGAGGCAGTGCCCTCATCCTGCTCACTGCACCTCAGAAGCCACCCAAGGAGCCTCTTGTCAAGGCAAATGTGGCATCAGCAGACTCCAGGAGTCCCTTCCTGCTTAAGAACCAGGTAGGGCTCATGCTGATGTAAAGAAGGGAGAATATCTAACAAAAAACAGCAAAATGGAGGCACTGGGGGCCACCACTTAAGGAAGGCTGGGATGATTGGAAACTGTCAGAGAAGCAGCAACATGATGGTGTGATGGCAAACACTTGTCACAGATGGTTTAGCCTTGGATGGAAAGGCTTCCCTTGCCTCAGGAAGCAGTCCCAGCACTGAGAGAGAAACATCTGGCTGAGAAGATCTGCTGATCTCCTTACCTGCAGGGACCATGTGTGGTCCCTGTACCTCATCCCTCCCTGTACCCCATCTCTCAAAGCAGCGACCCAAGCAGAAAAGACCAAAGTCTGCAGTATTTTAAAATCAATTCCTCTTTCTTCTGTCCCAAACTGTGGTTCTCCTTCACTTTCCCCTTTCCAGTCCTATCCACTGTCTGTTCAGAGAGTATGCTCATGGTTGCAGCCCTGCTCATCATCATAGACAGCATTTAGAAAATACCACAGCTGAAATTACCTTGTGCTCAGGTCCCTTCATAGGAGGATTGATGTCACTGTGTCTGCCAGCAGCCAAGAAGGATACGTGCCCTCCCCAGGACTGCTTCCACTTCCTTCCCACCTCCAGACCCCGGCCTTTTGGTATCTAGCACATCTCACTGCTCCTTTTAGCCCACTTTCTGTGAGGTCTTTAGGAGTCTTATGGGTTCCTTTTATTTCAGCAGACCTCCCTTGAAGCTCCTGAAGTGCAAATTATATTCCAGTGCTTCCCTGACACATGAGGAGTCTCCCACCCTCAAGTTTGCATCCAGTGACAGTGGAGGGCAGTGACTGTGGGAGCTACATGGTAAAGATGCTGAACTCTTAACTTTGAGTTTCCCCCAGAGAGAAAAGAGGGAGTGAGAATGGCCACCCAGAGCTCCTGTGGCACAGGACAATGCTGATGCTGAGTCAGGTGCAGAAGGTGAAAGGAGAGAGGACTGGGAGCCATGTGGGGAGCTGGATACTAAAATCACAGCAGGCTTCTTTTGAAAGCCTTAGTCAAAACACTTCTGCAACTCTGAAGGGGGCATTTGATTTACAGATTTTGACAGTTAAAGAGTAAAGTCGGTACCTAATGATTCCCGCACCTGCAGGAAAAATGATGCGAAGAACAGAAGAGGATTTCCCTGGGGAACATCAAGAGGAAAAAAATGTAGTGAGAACAAACTTGGAAAAATACAGTGCCTGGGAGGGGAATCTGAGGAGGTGAGGAATGTAAGGTAGAGGGGGAAGGCAGCCCTTGAGAAGCAGTGGCAGAGCAGGGGACAGGGTTCTGGAACTGGGAGAAAAGGTGGATGGGGCAGGTGAGAGCAGTGGAAGGCAGAGGTTGGAAGCAACAGTGGGTGTGAGGCAGTTCACAGTGTTCGTGTCTGCTGCTGTGCAGACATAGGTAGCAATGTAATCTGAATGCCAAAGAATCTGATCCCACAGTGGAAGTAAAAAATTGATGTTCACAGGATTGTGGGATGTTCTGACATTGTTTTGCACTTAGTTCATGACAGGATAAGAAATAACACCAAATCAGGCAGATACCTATAGAAACTCTTGCCCAGTAAATTAGGCTGAGAAGGGATGAAAACAGGGAGTCAAAGAAAGGCTCTGAGAAAGGCTTTACCTGATCCCAGCACTGGCTGCAGTGAGGTCAGAGCCCTGCCTTGGAATAATCTCCCAGGAGCCCACTCCTTTCTCTGGAGGTGAACATTATTCTGTTCATTCATTTTAGAGGTGGCCTTTTCTGAGAATCTCTCTACTCATTTGTCCTCTGGCCAAGGCTGGCTTGGGCTTCTCCAACAGCTTGATGGGCTATTGTTGACACCACTGACAGCTGAGGAAGCACAACCCTTCATGTATGAACATTCTGAACAGCCTTGTGCTTTCCCTTCTTTTGTCCTCTCCTGATTGAAGAGTTCACAAGCTGAGTGTTGCTGCCTGCAGGTCTCCCTGAAGAGTGCCTCTGAGCCTTTCAGGCAGTAACCTGGAGAGCACTTACTTTCTGATAAAGGAGATGAGGCTCCATTAGTGCAGAGAGGGAGCAGAATGTGAAGGAGAGTGAGAGGCCTGCCATCAGGCAAGGGGCCCTGCTCAGCACTTTAGGTTGTCCCTCTCTCAGTGCCATCCATCAATTTAACCCAATACAATGCCATGGTTTTAAGTGACTCCAGCATTAGAAACTCTGTCAGGCATGAGATTTATTGGGTGATGTGCGACAAAGCTGCTGCCTCTGCCAAGTCACAGGTTTTACTCTTTTTCTTTCCCTCCCAATACTTGTGGAGCTAGAAAATTAAGTCTTCACTGGCCTCTCATACTCATTTGGGAGATGAGAGAAAGAACCAACCTTTCTATAGTGGATTGAAGGAAGAAAGAGAGGCTATGAGAATGGATCAATGTGGGTCATGACAGGGCCAGAAAGACTCAGAATAGAATCTGGACAGTCTTCTAGAGTAGTCCAGAGCACTTTTTTTTTTTCCTCCTTTTCTTTGCTTGCTTCAAGCCCTCTGTATCCAATACTTATCTACAAAGATGAACTTCATGCTGCGATATCACAGCCCTTTTGAATGTTTTCAAAAGGCTCAGAGCTGTTAGGGGTTTCTCTGTTATTCATAGCAGGAGGCTCACCAGTCCTGTCAGGAGCTTGTTGGTTCCAACATTTTTCTGTGATAGCTGGCAACCTGCCTGGCTCTGGGTCTCCCAGGATGGCTAAGGCCATGCATGCTGATCAAAGTGTGGCATCAGCTGAGGATGGCTGTAGCTGCCTCTCAGGTTTCTTTGCCAAAAGATATCAAGAGAGCCAGTCCCAGTGACACTGAAAGTTCTAGCTTTCCCAGTATCCTGACTAGGTGCTCAGTAGGGTCATGGAGGGAAAGTACTTTGGAAAAGGATGTGGTGGGGTTTGGAAAAGGATATGGTGGAGGTGGAGAGAAAGAGGAGGAGCAATGGAAGACAGACAGAAACAGGGGCCCTGAGAAAACCAGCAAGCATGAAATGAGTGTGTATCAGTAGCGAGTGAAGCAAGAAGCGTGCAGCTCTCAAGTGCTTTGCTTTCCTGATGCTCTTCTTCTTAATTCAGTCTGTGCTTGTCCCTTTAGATCCCATTTCTGTCGGATTTAGCAGTGGCCTTGTTAGCCTCACACTAGGTAACCAGTTTGTGGTGAAAACATGAAGAGAGAAGCCCCCAACCACCCCTGGCAGAACAGCTGTCAAAGTGGATTGGCTTCCAGCCCCTTGCCAGCTGCCCCCAGCACCGGCTGTCTGTGCAAGTTAAGAGCCTTCTCCTGAGTTGCTGAGAACTGCCACAGCTAGCCTGTATCATTCACAGCATCCATGAGCACGGAGCTGCTGTCCGGACATTGCGTGCCCTGCAGCTCCTTGGGCACTCAGCTGGTGCAGAAGGGGAGCAGGAGATATTTGTGTGCATGTGTGCGCACGCACACGGACACGCTCACGCTTCAGCTGCACAACTGTGCAGCCGCAGCCTGGGCCGGCACCTCGCAGGCACAGACCCAAGCTGCCACTTGGACTTTCACAGGCTCACACTGAGCGAATGGGGAACGTGGACATAGGCAGACACATGCAGAGAGCCTGAGCACATGGATGATGAGAGCTCTGAGTGTAGAGGGGCACCTGGCACATGAGCACAAAGCCCTGTGCACAACTGAACAAATGTGCGTGGACACACCACAAAGTGTTTCCCCACCCCTCCATCCAGCCACCGTAAGTAAAGCTTGTTTTGTGTGGTATGACATTGTGTCTCTCCTTGCCACATGATGTTTTTTATCATCTACTCTCAGCTGTATGAAGTGTGTTGATTTGGCCCTCTCACACCAAAACCTCCTGCAACCTCTGTATTCCCATGCTTATGGCTCTGTTCCCCTTCCACACTCCTCATCCCCATCCTTTTAACTTCAGCTGGGTATGAGCCCATGGATGAGAAGACCTGGCTCTCTAGACCTGGATGGGGTTCTTTGTCAACCAAAAGATGAATTCCCGAATTCATCTGAAAGAGAAAAAAAAAACCTGTTACGTGCTTTACTTCTCTCCCTGCCCCACATTCCTGCATCTCTCACTGTCCCTCATGGAGTCTGGCTGATGCTCTGGGCTTGAAGATATTAATTAACATTACAAAAAAGGGCTGTCACTTCACAGCAGTGAGGCAAAAAAACAAAAAGACTTTTCAATTATGAATTTACTAGGGAAGCCAGAGGGAGGATGTACCTACAGGGCGATGGAGAAGCAGCAGGCTGCCCTCATCAGCCTGCCTGCCTTCCCCTTTCCCTACCTCTCCTGCCCTCCCTATTCATACACTCATCTCTTTACCCTCTTCTCTTCACTATCTGCCATGGGCAGCATTTGGTCCTACCCAGTTCTGTGGGTGAATGCCGCTGTCAGCGGGAGAACAGGTCCAGCCTCCCACCTCTGCACACCCAGGCTCCTGCTGCCTCCCCATCCCCTGCTAAAGAGACCTGTCACAAGACCATTTATCCATAATGGCCCTCTGGGATAATTTTTATTTTTAATGACTGTACCAAGGAAATACAGGCAACAAAAATGAAGATGGTCCTGTGGTGGTAGCTCTCCCTGTCCTGTCCCTTCCCCTTGCCTGCCCTGTTTTGACCCAGATACATTACAGTATAACAAATCCGTGACTCCCCTCGGGATTTCACAGCTGTTGCTGTGCTGCCTAGCACAACTGCTCACAATTTCATGGTGGTGGCAAGGCTGACGCTCATGCCCTTCTCCCCTGGAAGGCTCCTTGGGGACAAAGGAAAAGCTCTTTAGGCTACATTTGAGCTTCAACACGCCAGAACACATTTCAGCTCCACTCTGCAATGTGCATCTGTCCTGTGCTGAGCCCATGTGCAGTAAGACTCCATCGTCTGTGCCTGCCTGATGTGGCAGGGCAGGGGCGCAGGTGGGCAGGTAGCCATGGCATGCTGCAGTCCCTGTCTCCATCGATTTGGGGTGGGATTACCAAGGTAGGGTGCAGCCTGCTTTTACAGCTCAGTCTAAATGTAGAAGGGGAGCCCATCTCCTTTGGACAGCATAACTGAGTCTCACAGAGGACACAGCCTCGAGCCTTCAGAAGAGCCTGGTGATGCACAAGAAACCACAGCAGGTTTGCAGACCTTGTCTCAGCCCTTGTACTGAAACTTTCTGTCTCATGAGCTGGACATAGCATGGATGACTGTGTTTAGTTTATGTTGAGCTGTAAGTGTGATCCCCTAAGTATAACACAGCTGGTTAAGTCAGAGCTAAGCATGACCTAGCATAATCACATGGGAATACTACTTTTCTTTAGGGTTAAAGGTTATCACTTGTGTACTTTGCACTCCTTAGTCCCCATTAACCTCCCATAAAGGATCAGTTTCTCTTTTCAACCTCTGCATCCCTTTGTCCAGACCCCCATTTCATCAAACTTTGCCTGCCTGGACCATGTTTTTGAACCCTCCCTTGCCTTCTGCCCTGGTCAGTCATTCACTACTGGCTGACGACAGCAGCCTCACAGCACAGGAGTGCTTCCTCCTCATGAATTATTGACAGAACTCCTTGCCTTCTCATACCTGTGGACTCTTCACACCTCTCACTGCCTCTCCTCATGCTGACTGTTTGGCAATTACCTCTTCTTCTAGCCTTTCTTTTCAAAAATTCTTTTTAATCTCACAGAAGCTTTTTATGTTGTCTTTTCTTCATGGGGAAGGGAGTAGGGAAATAGGTGTGCAGGGAGGGCACTACCCCAACTACTGCTAGAAATACAAAGGCAGTGTGTGCACAGCCTGGCTCTTAATTGGCTGTACTCTGGGGCTTTGGGGCCTGTCCTCAGTGATGAAACAGAGATGTGCAGTTCCCGTACAGTGGAGAACATTGCAAAAGCAGAGGTCCCTGTTTAGGTGGTGGGAGACAGTGTTTGAGAGAATTTGTCCAGAAGCCATAGAGTGACCCCAGACAAACCCAAGTCTCCTGTCTTCCTACTTCACTAGACCAGCTGTTTGCCTTTCTGGGACTTTTCCCTGCCCACCCCATGCATCTGGTGAATTCTCCCAGGAGGCATCATTATTAAGTGTCAATGTGGGAATGAACAAAGCTGCTAATTGGCTTGCTTGTAAAAATAGCTTGGTTTCAGCTGGCAGGGGAAGTTGGACCCTGCATCTTGAGTGTCCAGCCCTGAATTTTAGTATAGTTGTGAAGGGAGTGAGTCTCTGAGGCCGAGTTCCAGATACACCCATGGATGGAGTCAGACTTGCCTCCTGCTGCAGCTCAACTTGACCAGAAGCTTCTAGTGATGGACAGAACTGCTCAGTTGCTGATGTATAGCAGGGATGGAAACCCCCAAGCCCCACAGATGGCAGAAAGCTGTAGCGGGGAAGAGTTTAAGACTCTCTGCCCCTTGCCATAAGTTCTGGATAAGATCAGCCCTGATAACTGACCTGTGTGACCTGTGTGAGACAAAACTCCCATTCGGCTGTGATGCAGCATATAAAAAGATTATGCCAGCTTCTTCCTGCTTGTGAGAGACAATTTCCCCTCATTCATACAAATGCCCCTTTATCTGCCCTCCCAACTCCCAGACAGGAATTCTGTGTAGGGGAGAAGAAGCTGCAATATATCCCCAAACCATCTTTTTAGCAGCCTGTGCTGCCTGAGGGTTACTATGCCCACTGTGGCAAATCCACTATGTAGCTTTCTCAAACCCATAGTAAATGTTTTTCAGGGAAGTGACTCCAGCATGAGAGAAAAGGCAAAGTGCTCGTTTAAGTCAGTTGCACACCTGAAATGGAGAAACGAATATTGGAAAATATGAAATGTGCCTTCCATCTAATGACAAGAATGAGACAAGATGTTGGGGGGGTATTGTCTCCCAAGGAAGAAGAAGTTAATCTGTATGCTGATGGCGGGGGGGGACGGGACATTTGCAAGTGGGAAAGGGGGAGGGGAGGCCTCAGGAAGAGTGAGTTGAAATCTGTGGGGAAAAAGAAAAGGGTTCAAAAAGCAGGTGGGACTTCACACCTCAAGGGATCAAGGCTGGGGTGTTTATATCAGCCCATCTTGCCTGGATTTTATTCTGGTGATGAACGTGTTCTGAAAACAAACAGAACGTTGAGGAAAAAACTTGTGGAGCAAATGACTGTTTTTTTGGTTGCTAAGCCATCTGTTCTGCTCCAGCAGCTCACTGAGGGCTCTGCCGCCGCTCACGATGCACGCGTGTGTTTTTGCGGGGGTGGCTGGTGCTGGCTGGCGTGGCAGGAGGGAGTATCAGGGCAGAGGGGAGGATGTGTATGCACTGGGGAACTCAAATGCTTCAAGCAAATTTGCTTGGGAGGGGAGGAGGGAAGTCAGCTGTGACAGTGTATGCAAACATATGTGGCAGAGGCCAAGCCTGGGAGCATCTGTGTGTGGCTGTGCCTTCTGTGTGCTACAAGATGTGTGTGTGTGTGTGTGGCCAGGGGTCGAGAACCACAGGAGCAGGGTGGGGCTTGCATCAGGATAAGGAACCACACCTCCACAGCTCTGCAGCTGTGAATTGCAAACCTGCCTGCAGGTGGGGGCAAAGGTTTGTCTTTGTGCATGTCCAGGAGGGCCCGTGAAGTAACACTCACAGAGAGAATGTGCAGGTGGGCAACAGCAACACGTAACCCAGGAGGCCAGGGGAGGTGAGCTAGAGGTGTGATCCTCTGGGAGAGGATATGAGGTACACACTGTGGCCAAGGTGCAGAAGGAGATGAAACCATGCATGTGGAGTTCATGGCCAGCCCATCACTGTGCTGCAACCCAGCTCTCCTGTCCTTATGCCTGTCCATCCCACAGCAGTCTCCTCCCCTTCTGCCTTGCAGCCTCATTTGTTTTGCAGTGATGAACGATGATGAATGCATATTGATTATCTTGAACCAAGCTGTGATCTTCAATCACCACACCCTTTCCCACAGCTGCCCTCATTCTCATCCTTCTCTGCTCCTTGCCAGACAAGACAGGGTTGCCATAGCAGCTGACAACTTGCACTCTCCTACCTCTCAGGAGGACAGGCAGCAGCAGTAAAAAAGATGAGTTGTATGAAGAAACCTATGGCCTGTTTATGTTCCTTTCTCCTGGGAAAAGCAGCTGGGATGCCTTTGGTAACCTTCTGAGGCTGGTGGATACCTCAGAGCATCCAGTTGCCGTGCTGGGGGAGTGCTGGTACTGTACTGGGTGTGCATGGTGCTCCTCACACACAACCAGTCTTGTCCTGCTGCTGGGTTGGATTTCGTGGTGCCCCTTCTGAAAGCTGAACTGTGCCACCACAGCATTGAATACAGAATGGGTCTCCAGACTGCTCCAAGCTGGCAGTGCAGACATCCTCCATACTGAATTGTACCTCTCCAGGCACCTCATGTCACTCAGACACGCTGCTGCACCGCAGGAGCACAGAGAGCAGCAGGTTCCACCCCAGAAACTGCTGCATTAAAAAGTCAGCTGAATGTCTGCTCTGAGCAGCACCACTTACAGAATGCAGTGGATTGATAGCAGTAAGAGAGCTATTTGTATAACAGCTGGTATCTGAAAAGTTTGCATTCCATTTGAGATAATATTTTATATCTATGTGTTTTTAAGCTTTTGTTCCTTAGGACAAAATTCTACATCTTTGGCTTTTCCAGGGCAGATTATTCTTACATTTTTACTGTGTGATTATGTCCTAGTGCACCTTCTCTCAAACACTTCAGTGGCCTTATTTCTGTAACTCAGGACCTTTATAAAGGGCATTTTCCCTCTCCAAAACCACAGACCTCCCATCCCCAGCAAAAATTCCACCAAGATCTTAGCTCTGCCTGTGGGGCAAACCACAACCCACAGACATAGAATTAGATTTGGGAGAAAGCAGTAGGAGAAAAAAGTAAGTGAGGTCTGCTGACAGTGACAGGAGAGGAAAATGGAAAAAGAGTTTGGAAGAAGGAAAGTCATGAGAAGCAGAGGGAGGTGAGGCATGCAATGTGATGGGCTCTTTGTTTAAATGGAAAGTGCAATAATCTCTCCATATTTAGATGGTGTTTGAGAGAAACCTGATTGGGATTTATTAGAAAATAAAAATGCCCTAATTGAAAGCGAGTAGAGACAATTTGTATTAATAATGGTAGAAATCATCAAATAATGGAATTGTTCAAAATCTATTAGTTTGTTCCATGCAGTGAGAGGAATAGGTTGATTATCTCGCAATAGAAAATATTAAAAGGAGAGCCCAGTCTGCTGGTCCTCTATGCAGATTAAATACATAATTTATTGAAGCAATTTATTTTCTGTTGGGAAGAAGGGGAAAAAATGGAAAAATATGATAAGAGCTGCAATCAAGTCTTGGATTCTTTAATTTGAAGACTCTTATCTTCCTTCTTTCAATCATTAGGAAAAAAATTACTCATTCCTTCATTGGGTTTAAAGCTGCAGGAGCAGAGAGGGTCGCTGGGAAAAAAAATAATATCTCATGAGGGGGCCTGTTATTCACCTCTTGAGCTTTATATCATTGACAGCAGTTGCTTCAAATCCAAGGCAAATCAACCTTGAGCTGCCTGGAGTAGCAGCAGGTAGAACTTAGAGGTCAGCTCTGAGGCGTTGCCTGTCTAATCCTTTCCAAGGACTAAAGGAACATGTGGCTAAACTAGAGATTATTTCAGAGCTGCTTCATTCATTCATTCTGTCTATCTCTGGGCTACTTTGGCCCTTACAGACCAGAGTGAAGGAATGACAAATTACTTTCGTTTTCACAGTTACAGTCCTTTCCAATCAATGCAAATTCAAGTGCCTAAAGAGGAATTAGGCACTCACAGAATCACAGAACATGCTGATCCTGAACATCAAGTCCAGCTCCAGACCCTTCACAGGACACCCCAAGAGTCACACTGTGTACCTGAGACCACTGTCCATATGCTTCTTGAACTCTCTCAGGCTTGGTGCTCTGACCACTTTCCTGGGGAGCTATTCCAGTACCTAACCACTCTCTGGGTGGAGAACCTTAGGAGAGGAAAATTTTTGGTCTGTCCCAGGGGACTTGAGCATACCCATGTGCAGAAGAAGCAGTTCCAGAATTTTTGCAATCCCAGGCATTTTTCTGCTTGGTGCATGAACACTATGTTGATAGGAGACATTGAAAATACTGTCTCGTGTTCCTAAGATAAATAGCTGGATTCTGCCTTTAAAAGCAGTAGAGAAGGTAAAATGAACACACTGAACTGCAATTTCAAATATTTTAAGAAAGCTGTCTGAGGATTCAATATGAACTTAGTACAGCAAAGACCATGGCAAAGAGTCTTGTCTGTAAAAATCCATTACATCCCATAGAGAGGATAAAAGCCATTAGTGAAAGTATAAAGATAAAAACTAGAGGTGTGGTTGGAGTAGGTTTGAAGCAGGGGAGACAAAACTAAATGTACACTGCCAAGAGAGTCATGCTGGGTGGAAGTTTGTGGTGTGGGTCAGAGGTGGAATCTTAGTCCCAGCCTGAGCCAGAAAATAAGGCTAGAGTTCATGACAAGAGAGCCTAGAGCTGCTGTGGTTTTGGGGCTGGGATGGAGCTGCCAAAGCACTATCTGTTCTGCCAAGAAATTTCTGTATGAAACGCTGATTTTTCACACCTGTGCTTTGCTATGGAACTATTTCTAAATAATAACACCTTTGAAAGACTTGTCTGCTTTTGTGTGTACAACTTCCAATCAGTTCTTCTGTGACTATTGTCCTTTCAGACATTTGTGCATGTTTGGTACCTTAACACACATTCATTTCTTCTCTTCATTTTTACCTCTTTCTTTTACCTCTGATCTGCATAGGGACAAAGTGACAATGTCCTCTGCCTGGAGGGAGGAAATTTTTATTTCCTCTATTTTTCACTGTGAGAACTCCCTTGTATATCCTAATAAAGTAGGTCTCAGACAAAAACATCTCCCCACATTCAAGAAAACACTGTCTTCTTTTCCAACTGTGTAGCATGGCTTTAACCATCTGCCAGCATCTTTCTAAGCAAGGGTCACTCAAGCATATTTGTACATTCTACTACTTGTCTAGGTACAGTGATGGACACAGCTGCTTTGATTCAAACTCAGCCAAATACAACAGTGGAGACCATGAAATTAAAAGGCTATGGCTTGTCTTTCTGATAAGATTTTCCCATCACTAATTTATTTAAACTGGGATGATAGAAATGGTGCAAATGACTCACCCATACTTTTGAGAGCAGACCAGATTACTGGGAGAATAGTTGGGGCAGCTCTGTCAGCTGACAGAGCTTTTTTTTCTTTTTCTTTCTTTCTTTCTTTCTTTTTCTTTCTTTCTTTCTTTCTTTCTTTCTTTCTTTCTTTCTTTCTTTCTTTCTTTCTTTCTTTGTATTCAGTAGTCACACAGCTTCATATAAGTATGCACAGATAGATTTAGCATGTATAAATCTCTTCTTCACAAACACAGGCTTGAATATAATGGTATAACAGCTGCCCACCTACCCCCAGTGACACTTGCAGTAACCAACACACTCAGGATATGGTATTCAGTGGTATTAAATAGGGTCAGGGCCCTACGTGCACTAATGAGCCTTAACTGCTCTGGTCAGTCTTGCCTGTGGCTTCCATTGACACCTCTTCTACCCAAGCCCCAGAAGTCTATTTAAGCTCATGCCAAGGCACTGACCTGTGGTGCACTGTAGTTGTGTGGCTCCTGGATGGATGTGTGGACTGCTCCATCCTCTTGGTTTACTGGAGTTTGTTAATAGTTCTCGTTGCTATCACCACCCCTGCTTGGGTAGTGAGAGGTGACTGCCCTACCCATGCTCATGTGACTCTTGGCTCCCGATCCATCCTTTTTCATGGACTGTTGATCCACATGGAGAAGAGAAGGCTCCAGTGATGCCTTATGCAGCCTTTGAGCACCAAAGCAGGGACTACAAGAGAGATGTAGAGGGACTTTTTACAAGGGTATGTAATGATAGGACAAGGGGGAATGGTGGTAAACTGAGAGAGGGCAGATCTTCATCAGATGTTAGGAAGAATTCCTCTACTGTGAGCATGGTGAGGCACTGGAACAGGCTGCCCAGAGAAAGATGTGGATGTCTTATCCCTGGTATTGTTCAAGACCAGGCTGGAAAGGACTTTGAAAAAGCCACTCAGGTCTAGTGGAAAATGTCCGTGCCCATGCCAGAGGGGTTGGAGTTAGGTTACCTGTAAGGTCCCTTCCAACCCAATCCATTCATTATTTTTATAATTCTGTGATCCTGCTTTTGGATGCTCAGTAGCCCAAGCTAGTGGAGGCATGACAGGGGTGGCCTTGACAACTCATTTGCACAGTGCCTTAAAACCAAATCTTGGCAGAGGATTCTGCTGACTCCTGCAATGCAGCCAAGAGGGAATGCCAGCATTTGTATTTCAAACTTTCTCCTTCTTTTGCTCTATTTAGTGCTTCATATCTGTTTCTTGGAGGCAGAAGAAAGGAAGTTTTGCCTTCTGTCCTTTTCTAGGTATGGGTCTGGGTGTTGGTCCATGTGCATTGCACAGAGAGATGCTTTCCTCAAGATACAAAAATTCTTGAAAATGAGCAGAGTAAAAGACAGAACTGACAGATTAGTTGAACAAGGGGATTGGACCTGAGATGACTGAGGTTGTCAGTACTGGGAAGAGCAGTCAGGCTGGGCTGGGGAGACAAAAGGAGAGATAGTAGGGGCTGAGGCTAGGGATCAGGGATGGAACCGTCTATGTATCTTAACTAATGCTCTCTGGCAGAGTAGCAGCACTAATGGATATTAAAAGTGTCAGCTTCAAGATTTAGCAAAATGGTACCTCTCCTGATGCATCTCATCCTGGCACATAGAGCCCAGAGCAGAGGAAAAATTAGGGCTAACAGGCTGTATGTGCTGAGCAGAGGGTTGCCCTTTCCTCTTGTCAGGGACCTTACTCCTGTGACTCCACACCTCATGATGACAATGCTGTGCAGTGCTGTTTGCTAACAGCATGCCTGTTTCTAGGTGGGAACCATCCTCCAACACCCACACAGATGTGCTCCCCTCCTCTATGCCCAGCAGTGACTTTCCCTTGAGAAGAACAAAGAGAGACATGTCCACCCCTCAAAGGGAAGGATGAAGCTTGTGTGTGGAGCCATCTCCCCTGGCAGGAGCGGATGGATGCTGGCTGGAGCCCTGTTGGGTATTTCCAGCCTGTTCTGGAGGCAGCATCATCTGCAGTCAGCATAACCAAGCTCTCTGCTCTGTGGCAGAACTCAGGCAAAAAAGACACCGCCATCCCCAGCCCTTGGAGACCCTCTGTGGGAGGCGGTGAGAGAAACGGATTCACCTGCTCCTCCTCACTGAGCAGATGGGAAACCACTGCATGTGGGGTACCAAAAGGAAAAAGGGAAAGAAAATAGCATTCAGGAAGAGGTAGAGCAATGCAAACTTCACTATTTCCATGCACTACCCTAATCTGCTCTGCTGTTCCCTTTTATCTGTGGTGGGTCCTTTTTTGGAATAGCAATGGTGGCAACTGTTGTCTGATTTGGATGCTGGGAGGGAAGGCTTATTAAGGGGTAAGTATGATACCCCAACCCTTTCTGGCTCATAGGAACACTAGGATTCATTCCTTTTTATCCATACTCCTGCCTCACCCTCCAGAGTGCTGAAGAAACTGAGTTTTGTCCTTCTACTGCTTAGCAGACTGTGCCTGGCCTCACAGAGTGGGACTCCATCTCCCTCTCAGGTTTTCCTTGGCTGCATTCTGATTTGATCCATCTTTTCCTCAAGTGGCTGACTGCCATGCTGCCAGCACTGAGATGGAAGGCCTTGTTACCCAGCCAGCAGGGAGCATTGCCCCTGGGGCAGACAAGTTGTCAGTGACCCAAGTAATGCAGGTTTTTGCAAGCTTACTCACAGCTAAAGAGCAAACCCTCAGGTCCCCTCCTGGCTTCTTCTGGGCTAGAAAAGAACAATGGTCATAGAAATGTCTCACAGCTTGCTTGTGCTAATACCCACTGTGTCAGAGGTAGTAACCCTAAAACCTCCACATTACTAAATTATTGCCACTGACAAATCTTCTGTTATTTAACTCACATCTCTTTCACTTCCAGGCCTGTTCCTCTGTACCTGAGTATACTCCAAAGTCAGCTCTGTGTGACAGAGGCTACTGCAATGCCTGAGGTCTTCTGAGCAAAACCACAGAGAGTAAGGCAGAAACAGATGTTCTGTTTGGGCTTCTCCTCAGTCATGCAAACCCTGACACTGGCTTTTGTCTCCTGATGCATAGGGTTCTCAAGCATTTGCCATGTCTGTTCCCTTGTTGTAAAGCCTGGGTCTCACCAGGAGATTTGGGTGGCTGTGAGTTAGTCAGGACACAGGTTTGGGAGGAAGCCCCAGGCTTTCCCTGCCCTCACCCCTTCAGGGCAGCTGCAGAGCTGGGCAGATAGCACAATCCACCTGGGACTGTAGCATACTGACTTGGAGTACCATGCAAGATGGAGGGAGGGCTCACTCTTGCACCTACCTGTATTTCTCATTTTTTCTTCCCTCTAGGTATTAGAGCCTGAACAGAGGAAGGAGGCAAGGGATTAAGGTCTCTGCAACAGTAGGGAAACAGCTTTGCTAAGTGTTTGTCCCTCAGAAGATATTTGACCTCTTCAAGTCCTCCAGGGAAGAGGATTGAACAAGATGAACTCTCTTAGACGTTTGCAGTGGAGAGGCAGATCCAACAGAGCAAATCCCAGATTCCAGATTACAAAGGATTTTTATAAAGGGAATACACTTGGTGGGAAGCGGTGAATATATCCCCTCTAAATGCCCACCACCCTCCTCCTGCTCACCTGACTGCAAATCCTTGTACAAACCCAGTGCCTGCCCTCCAACAGCCCCATCTCCTGGCTACCTTTCCTTGCAGATTCCTGTCCACATCCTACTTATTCTGATGGCATCCCTCTTCCCAGCTCTTTCCCTGGAGCATACCTCTTCCTAGTTTTCCTCCATGCCCTTCATTCCTGTCCCATTTGACACCTGACCTCTCTCTTCCCAAGTGTCCTTTCCACATACAACTGAGCCACCTTCCCAGAAACTCACTTTCTTGCTCCTCTTCCCAGGAAGCAATCCTGCCCCCCCTCCTTTGCTGTTGATGTGTTCCCACCTATAAATGATGCTTGGCACACTCCTAAAAGGAGCAAATGAAGAAGCCAACATGCCAAAATATGAGACTTAGGCGGTGCCAAGAAATAAAGTCCCTCCTTCCTCTTGTACAGACAGACATTCTTCTAAAGCCTTATGGCTGGGACACACACTGCAGGTGAATGGAGAGGGGCTGGAGCAACAAGGAGGTATTGAGAGCATTTCTGGTGAGGTGAGGTGCTGAGCTGGTTTGGGTATTCTTGTCACAGCAGCATGCAAAATCACATTATGGCTTTACTATGGCGACTTTAATACTCTGAACCCTTTATCGCACCCGCTGCCCCTGCCAGGCATCTCTGCAATTCACAGCAACAAGTTTTCAATCTCTTAGCAATTCCCATCTCAGAGGAACAACCTGTCTGCCCTGAGGAGGGGAAATATACAACAGCTCCCAAGCCTGCCTAGAGGACAGAGGCTTTCCTCTTTTCCTTTTTCCCCTCATAGCAACGACCCCCTGGATTTGCAGAGGGTTCCCTCATGTATTCTGCAGTTTTGGCTGCTCAGACCAACAAGCCTGGCTCTGAAGGGTGCAAGATAAGTGTCGCCATGGGGAAGATAAACACTGGCCTTTCCTTGAAAAAAACACAAACCAGACCAAAACAAAAATGGTATTTCTATGTGTGATTGCAAAGGTCTAAGCAGAGCTGCATGTGGTGCAGAGATATTTGGGTCAGGTGCAGGGGAACTTAGGAGGGCAAACACTTGGGAAAATGTGAGTGTAAGGGCACACCTAACAGCAGGAGTAGAGCTGTCTGATGAAAGTAGTGCATGGAAATATACAGATTCTCACCATTTTGTCCTAAGCATCCTAAAAATTAATAATATCCTTGAAGTCCCGGCACCTGGAGTCAAGGTAATGAAAAGATAATTTCAGTTCTCAGACAAATATGAAAAGGAATGAGGGAAGCCAGATTCTTTCTCTTCTCCAGAAAAAACAAATACTCCCAAAATATAACTTGGCAAGATTGAAATAAAATCTTGAGATTTTTTTAAAAATCCAGTCTTGTGTTTGTGGAAGTTGATGATATTTTGATTAAACTTGGGAAAGATGATGGTCAAATGGTAAATGGATTTAACAAAGTACTGCAGTGGAAAAAGAATGTGTGCATACGTGCATGTGTTCATAGAATGTTTTGGTTTGAAGGAGACCTTTAAAGATTATCTAATCCATCCCCTGCTACTGTGGGCAGAAACATCTTCCATGAGAGCAGGTTGCTGAAAGCCCCATCCAGCCTGGCCTTGAACAGTCCCAGTGATGGGGCATCCCCAGCTTCTCTGGGCAACCTGTTCCAGTCTCTCACCACCTTCATTGCAAGAAGTTTCTTCCTTACAGCCAGTCTAAATCTGCCCTCATTCAGTTTAAACCTGCTACCTGTAAAGATCCCTCTGGGTGGCATTCCTTCCCACACAGCACCACTCAGCTCAGTGTCATCCACAAACTTGCTGAAGCTATACTTAATGCCACTCTCTCTGACATTTATAAAGATATTAAATGATGTGGGTCCCAGGACAGGGACACCACTCAATACTGGCTGTCTATGACTGGTTGACTACTGCTGGTCCACACCCCCCAGTGTGTTACCTACCATTACCTGCATTCTAACTGCATCAGAGTAAAAGCATCACTGTAGGGACACCAAGCCATGAGATGTGAAGCTGTGCATGTTGGGTTTAGAGTCAGCTGGCATTCCCAGGAACCTGGAAGACTTCTGCACTTCTGCAGACTGCACTTCTTCCCCATAGCATGTGGCTCTGAGCTGCCCGCTCCTCTCTGTCCCTTTCTTGTGTCTCCCTTGAAGCCTCTCCAGCTTTTCTCTGTGCAAAGCACAATTTCTTCTGCTGAATGCCCTCTGGAGAGGGGACTAAGCAGGCCATTAGATCCTGGGTATTGAAATCACAACTCCAGGTGCAACTGGTGATGAAAGTGGAGGGCTGCAGCAAGGAAAAGACAGTTCTATACAACAGAGCCCCTGTGCTCTATGATTATAACTTCAAACTTGCCAACCCTCCCTTTTCCCTCCCTACTCCTTCCTCCCCTGTTACCACACAGTTTATTCTGGGTCTATTAATGGCTCCCACTTTTGTTTTTTTTCCCCCATACTACCTATATTCACTCAAGGCCAAGCACAATATCATGAGAAGAAGGGGATATCTGTGATGAAAATTCTGAGGATCTTCTCCCACCCAGGCACAAAAGATTCACAGGATCCTTTCCATGCAGGAAGTGAAAATGTGCAGAACCGTCTCTGTCCCTCTCCCTCCACTGAGGGCTGGTCCTGGCAGCCCTGCTGGAATTTGAGGTGATTTTCTCAGTCAGACGGCAGCAGGCAACAGGCAGATCACTGTTATCTGTGTGTCTTCCTTTTCAGGGAGAGCTGTGTGTCTTTTTCATTTAGGTAATAACAGGCTTTTGGCAGCACCTTCAGCGCAAACCCAAGCCGCAGATGAGCAGCAGGAGCAGGAGAGTTTGGCTGAGTTTTAACAGCTCACATTCCACTGATAATAGGGGGTTTCCCCAGAGCTCTGCCAAGGCAAGCTGAGTCTGTCCAGGGAACAAGAGGGCAGGAGAGGCAGTATCAGAAAAAAGGGATTTATTAAGGCAAGTTTAAGGAGAGGGATGAGCAAAGCCCAGAAGGTAGAAAGTACCATGGGAAAGAGAAGCCAGATGCAAAGGTGGGGTGAAAGGATTAGAGCAGAGAGAAGATAAAGGAAGAGAATGGAGGATTCTGGAAAGCAGCATAAATTTGGACAAAGTTGAGAACAGTCAAAATTTCTGATGATGGCAGAAAGACCCCAAAGTAGTATTTCTTTTAGGAAACAAAATACTAGCTCTCTGCACACTTTATGCCATGTTGGGGGAAGGGTCACTTAGAAGCTCCAAGAAATTCCTATTATGTGAGTTTTCATACAATTGCAGGGGTTTATACTTCTCTCTCTTTTATTTTCTCTTCTATGTTGCAGTGGAAGATAAATGAGAGAGCACACACACACACAAACCCAACAAACAAAAAAGCAAACAACTAAACCCAACAAAACCAAAAGCAAATACCCAGGCTCAAGCTCAGTCATGTGTTGTTTGTTAATATATTCAGACAGTTTCAAGATGCCTCTCCCCAACAAGTCAATTTTAAAACCTCAGGTTTTCCATCTCTCCAAAAAAGGATTGAATACAATTTTCCATGCTCACATTGCACATGTGCCTCACATGTGCTGCTGGATGGTTATACTGTTGTGAACATCTGTCCCAATGGGAGGTCTGTGACCCCCAAAGGAGTCTCTGACCTACCTGTGAATGTGATCCCAATCAGATGGGGCTCCACTGTCACTCAGAAGCTTGCTGACTAGCAATAAATATTCATAGAACTGATTAGATGTTAATTGCACAAATCACCACCTCTTCAGCCAACTCCAGGAACCTTGCTGCCACCCTGCACAGCTAAGGAGGCAGCAGAAAATGTCTCTTCTGTAGGTCCCTTAAGGTCAGTCTGGTAGCTCAGATGGAGGTTAAATGACTTACCTTGCCACGTCCCTTAACACAGCCACAGCAGTGCTTCCCCAGTTCTGCCCTTGGTGAAGGGCTGTGCTCCTGCTAGTGTAGCCCTCAGGGGTCAGGAGCCCAGAGACATCTCTGCAGTCTGTCCTGCCCCCCTCTCCCCACACGCTGCTTGCTGTCCCACCCCACAAGGATTGCCCTTCCCTTCTCCTCTGTTATCTGTTCTTCCCACCCAGACAGTTTTGCCAGGTTCCTTCAGCAAGGTACAGGAGCAAAGCTTGCTGTGCTGGCAGGACATATGGTCCTCTCCCTGCGCAGGCTGTGCCTTTGAGGGCCCATATGTGATGGCCACCTCGCACCATCTCCCCTGTCTCCCTGAAGTGTTGGGCTGGCATGTCTAGTGACGTGAGTCTCTGTCCCCACAGAAGAGGACAGCTGTCCCACAGGGGGTGTCCCTCGGTGGTGGGGCACACTGCTGTGGCAGAGGCTGCGGGCTGCTCCAAGGCTGTTAGTGCCTTGCATCTTCCTGACATTTGTGCTGCCCCTGCTCTGGAGCTGAGGTGAGAGCCCTGCTCTTGTCAGTGCCAGCTCTTCCTCACTGACAACCCACAGAGACCCAGACTCCTCCACCCTCCCTGACTCATTTCCTGCATACCTCTGCTCCACAATACACAGGCTGGCCCACTGGCACCAGCCTACAGCAACAAACTGCTGTCTGTACACAGGCTCACACACATGGGAATGTGATAACCTGGGACAGGCAACATTCATTTTCATTGCAGAGAAGCAGCAGGATTGGAAATGGCATGGCAAGATGAGGCTGCTGCATGCTTCTGTCACAGGCACTTAGAGCAGAGACACTGCAGAAGTGACAGCAGTGACACTCCAAGAAATCCTGGTCAGGTCTCAACCCCTATCTGCCTGGGCTTCCTCCAGCCTTCCAAATGGGCCCTCTGCCAGGCTGGAGGCAGAACTGATCCAGAGCAAGGTGCAGCAGAGAGGCCATGGTGCCTTTGAGAGCCATCCTGCTCTCTACCTTTGTGCTTTGGCCTTTCTTGTGAAATGCATACTCAAAAAACCCAAAAAAATTAAGAAGGAAGAAGTACCTCAGTGGGTCCCTCACCCTCAGGTACTGAGTTGCTTTCCAGCTGCCACATATAAGTGGTGGGAGACAGGAGCAACTGTTCTTGTTGGGCTCACAAATCTGACTGCATCATTCCAACCAACTCCAATACAGCAGGTCTGTGCTTCTTTCCATAAAAAATGGCTGATCTTGGAGGGAAAAGACCAGCTCCCATTCCTCTGAGGCCATTGCAATAGCCTTCCATTCCTATAGATTTATGCTATCAGCTGACAAACTGTCGTCTCCTTGTGGTGGCAATCCCTGCACTGCTGTGGGATGGGTGAGGTACAAGTGTTCACACAGAGGGAGTTAAAAGGCTGGCAGCCCTGGTACATATAACCCTGCTTAGCTGACAGAAAACAGCTCCTTGTTTTTCCTGTTGTGCTGAAGGCTGTGTGACACACAGCTGAGCAGTTTCAGGCCTGACAGGAATAGTGTCTTTAATGGGTGCTCTCACCTTGCCACTGAACACCATCCCAGCCAACTTGGATGCAGAGTCTTGCCTCCAATTGCTCCTGAGCCCCCATCATCAAGAGCATTCAGCCCCTGGCAAGGGACAGGTTCAACTGATGTGCTTTGATCGCTCTCAATCCATAATTCAGTCCAGTGTGCCTCCATTTGTATGCTGTCCTACCCCTCCACCTCACTGAGATTTTCTCTACCTATGCTGTAGTGCATGAGGCTCCTGGCTCTCCTCACAGCTGCTCCATCTCTGTCGATGCAAACAATTTCTAGAATACCTTTTTAAAATGTATTAGCCTCCCAAAAAGGAGCTGATAAACAGTGGATAGGAGGACAGGAAGGAGCAAGGAGGAGACAGGATGCAGCGATGTGGTCTATTCCACACATCTGCAGTATTCTCCTCCCAGTCCTTTTAAGAAAATAGATGGACATTTATTATGAAAAAGAGTGGCTGGGTGTGTGCAGGAATCCTTAGGCAGGCAGGGAATAAATGTCAGTCCTCTGCATGTATGTCTGTGTGAGCCACACATGCTGCCTACAAGAAAGAGAAATACCTCTACCGTCCAGACTGCAATCTGTCAGATCGAGCACCTGAGGGGCTGTGTGTGTGCCTGTGTGCCTGTGTCTGTACCTGAGTGAGCTGCTGCAGCTGCCCTCAGCACAGAGAATGTATGATGGTGGTCAGCAACATGTTCCCTAGTGATGCCATTTGAGTTGCACAAGTTGCTCCTCTCATAAATTTCTAAGGGCTCCAAGACAGTCTGTCAAAGCATGAGTGGGTGGTCCCAAGACACCCAGGCCAATACCAAACACATGGGCACTCAGCAGGAATGAGGTCAGGACTCCACTTAGAGAGAGCACATGTTGCACTGCTGTAGGGCAACACCACATACCATAGTGTTCATGACCGTGAGGAGACTGGGGCATTGCATAGGAGTTTAGAAATGCATTTTCTCCTCTGGAGCCAAGGAAAGGCAATGAAAACTCAAATTTACTGTCTGTCTCCCTGCCTCAGTTTCTAGAAGAGATGCAACAAGGTCCAACCCTTCCTGACTCTTGTGGTTAGTTTGATGGATGGAAATTACACAGTTGCCTGTCTCTGTGCATTGTTTTGCCTCTCTCAAGTTCTACTTCACACCCTGTCCCCGCTGGGAGTAAGTTTTCTCTGTAGTGTGTTGGTATCAAGGGAAGAAGGGAAGAGAAAGGACATATGCAGCCTGAAGAGAATTGGAAGGGTTGGGGAAGGAATGGGGAAGAGCTTTGATAGACCCTGCTGTCATAGGAATGATCCAGGTAAACTGTAGGGAAGGCTTAGCCTGGATTCCCTCACCCAACACCAGATTATGGGTAGAGACTCCAGACTACATTTTGATGGGTTTTGTCACACAGAATATAAACCTGAGAAGTACTAGAACAGACATTTCCCACCCCAGTCCTAGGCTCTGGGGCATCTCTCTCCTACCAAATACATATTTGTATTTCTCTTACACATATGGGAGATGTTGCCAAGATAAGGGGCCATATTCTGACTTCTTTTCCACCTCTGGACATGAACCTGTGTCTCTGCACTGAACCCAAAGCAGGAGTGAATGTGTATGTGCAAGCAGTGTGCTACAGAGCAGTGGACAACAAACTCACTCTGCATCAAATCAGTAACAAAGAGATCCAGCGCAGGAGACATTTGCAGGCATGAGCAGAAGAAAACCTTCACGTTCCTTCTCCAGGGTGAGCGCGTGCTTTAACTCTGAGATACACTCCCTGCCTCTCGAAATTAATTCAGCATTCCTGTGGCTTGGGCGAAAGGAACCGGAATGATTAACGCGGCTGTGCTGGCCTTGCTGCAGATTGCCTGGTAGATACAGCCCTCTGCAGGAAGGAAACAGCCAAGAGACTGCAGCGCTGCTCAGGCTGCTGCACTGGGCACAGGAACACGATACTCTTATCTCACATCCTGTGATTTTATCGTGAAAATGATCACAGTACCTTGAGTTCTGCGTTTGTTTTAGGCACTTTTATTTCCCTCTTTACACACAAGACAAAACTCCCGGACTCCAGATGACACCATTCTATGAAGATGGGAATGAATGCCTCTGTGTGTGTATGTGCTGGCTGGGTGATGTATGTACCTCCATTTCTTCATGCCATATAACTGCAAAATTTTCAGATGCAAAACCCAGGCCTCTGAGCTGCTCAAGGAACCATCACCCATCACCCATCATTGTTGGGGAGCCATCACCCAGAAGGAGAGCTAGTGTTTGGGTGTTTTCCCTAAGGAAATCTGCAATGATCCATGAATCTCAAAAAAGAGAGACAAAACACCCAGAGCTGCTGGTACCACAACATCTCTATGCTCAGTTAGTCCTTAGTTGAAAAAGGATCAAATATCTTTAACTTTTAAAAATCTATGACTCAGTTACAGAGCGAGGACTTGCCAAGATTACAACCCTCACTACAGGCTTTAGGAAGGAAGAGAGAGATTTCTTCTGAACAGAGGGCTTCTCATATTACCTTGACCTCTGGTTTCACAGTGAGTTTCTAAATATCGGTGGTCTCCATCCCACAACAACTACACAACTGTTCGTGGAAGAGAAACCACTGGGGCTTTTCTGCTCTGAAACTGACTGGACCATGCTCAGCTGCTCCAAGAGAATCTACATAGTCCCTCACAGAAAAATACCCTCGTCTGGTGGGACAACAGGAGGGGCTGGAGACACTGTGCAGACATTCCTGTCTCCTCTCAGGTCCTGTCCCACATGTCTGGGGCTACATGGGAGAACCCAAAGGCCACTTGCTGTCGAGCCTTTACGTTCGTGCACGGGCAGTCCCATGCCCACAGTTCTGACAGTCCTCAGTGGATCGCACCCTGCGCCTCTGCCTTCCACTTGGAAGGGGAAGAAGCAAAGAGGCCAAGCTGTCCTATCAGTCATCTGCCTGCCAAGTGGGAGGCAGAGGGAACCAAAGCTCCCAAACTTCTTCACTGGAAGAGTGTGAGAGGGAAGCTGTCCAGTAACCTACACCTTTCTGATGCTGGTGACCAGGTCATGGTTCAGTTTTTGCTGGCAATCTTTTTCTTACGGGCAGAGACCAAATCATAGAAGGGATCCTGTGTGATGCTGGTCCTGGAAATTAGAGGAAATGGGAGCAAAAGTAAGAGATTTAATGATGGAGAGCAGCACAGACAGCCTAACTGAACTTGCAGAGACACCACTTATTGAAATGTAGGACTGGAGACCTTCAGACTCACAGCAGAGAATTTAGCTGTAGCTAGAGATTCTCCAGAAGGGACCTTGAAACTCCTTAAAGTCAAGGGGTACCATAGCTGTTAGACAGCAAACATTTCTTTCCACCCCCCTTTTCAAGCTCTGATAAAAGATAGCCAAATAAACTTTGTGACCATTTGTCCTTGGGGCTGAAAAAAGGCAACTCAAGTTCTTCTCACCTTATTGCCTCAATCCACTCATCACGCTCTGCTGGAGTGGCTGCTGAGATCTTGTAGGACTGATGCTTGCCTTCAACCACTTTCCCATCCCCATCTGTTTTGCAGGCTTTGATCTTCTGCCCTTTGCAGTTGGGATTGAAGAGTTCAAAGCAGTTCTGTCAGAAATGAAACAAAATGGAGCAGTAGGATAAGACGGGGGGACCAAAGAGACTGCTGCCTTCAACCATGGGTAACAGGCTCAGAGAGCTTCCAATGAGAAGTCACCAAAATGCAACAGACCCTGTCTTCGCCCACCCCAAAAATTTCCGTATGAGTTAGATAACCTTCCTTCTTAGATAAATACACCCCTCCTGGGAAGGACTTGACACTAAACAGGCTATATGGAGAGCTGGAGAATCAACACTTATCAAAACACACCTTCTAGGATCTGTCACTCTGCTCCACTCATGAAAACCCTTCCCCCTCGTAAGAAGATGCAACATCCTCTTTTCTGCCTGCCACCACACAGATAGAAGGCACTTTTCCCAGAGCCATGACACATCAAAGAGTGGGTATCCACAAGAGACACACAGAAGAAATGTGTCATTTCCTGGGCAAGTTTCCTAACACCAACAGTTCTGTTTGGTCTACATGTGGTGTAACTCATTATGGAGAGTCCCGAGAGTAGCCGAGAAATTAAACCCACATCTCCCGGTGCAAGATAAGTAGGAAGTCAGCTGTGTGCATTAATCTCTGCCCTCCTACATGCACGTATACATGTGAAAACATACAATACAGTCAGCCAAAGGACAGCTCTCTACTCATAGCAAAAACGTAAATTAAAACCAGCCATGTTTAGATGGGGGCACAAGGAATTGCAATGGCACCTTCCCTCCGAGAAGCAAGTAGAGTAGGAATAATTTGTGCAGAGTAGGAATAATTTGTGTGCATCTTCTCTTCCCTCCAACCATCTGATATGCCCGTGTTAGCAGAGTGCCAACCAATGGACACTTACTGGCTTTTTGGGATCATCCACCTTCCGGACTGACAGGTTCTCCAACGGGATAATGCCCAGAGGCTCTTTATCCTGAAGGCAGGGAAACATGAATTAACACCCAACATGCTCCCCAAGTCCATGCCACTGTTTAGAACCTCTCTGATTTCCCCTGTGCTGGCCTTTGTGGAGGTGACAAGGGCAGAGTAATTCCTGGGGAGATCCTTCCATTGACGTAACGAGGAGTTTAGTCAAGAGGAGACCACAGCTGCAGTGTCTAGCCTCTCTCCTCCTCCACACAGGAGGTGAGGAAACAGCACAGGACAGAGGGGAGGTATGAGATCAGCCTGGGAGCACAGGGTAAAAGGAGGAGACTTGACCCCTACCCTCTGCTCCTCCATAACCACCCAGGACAGTTTCCCAGCCATGAGTAAAGCCTTTACCGTGGTATATTCAAAGTAATACAGGCAGTTATCAGTCAGAATGAACCAACGGCGTTTCCAGGTTTTCACACGTCCTCCTAAAGGCAGTGAGGTTCAGAAGCCATTAGTCACACATTTTTCTGTCCTTCCCCCAAGCTCCAGACATGCACACACAGTCACACCCTCCCAGCTCTCCCTGTAGGTGAGCCCCAAGGAGACGCCATGAAGATACTAAGGTGATGCTGTGTGATAGACACTCACACACGGAGCCAATTTTGCTGTGATAGGGCTGGGAATGGGGAGGGATATGTTTTTGAGTCCCTTTTTGAGCCGACTAAGCCTGCAGGAGCTGGGACGAGGGAGCAGGCAGCTGGTTTCAACAGCAGGTGTCAGCCTCAGCCCACAGCAGCAGACAGGAGTGAAGGACAGCAGAGATGACAGTAGGTTCCCGGGGGAGATTTGTGGTGGGAGGCAGGCAAACGGGGAGGTCAGAGGAGCTGGGGAATCCTCCCCCTTACCCAGTTTCAGCAGCCAGCCTTCGCGGTTAGGGTTGAAGAAAGTGTGGGTGAGGTCATTGCCATCATCCTCTGGTATGGTGAATGGCTCGTTCTTTATGCTCTCAAACAGATTCTGCCCCACAGCATTGGTGGGGAAAGAGAGAGAGAGAAAGAGAGAGAGAGAGAAAGAAAGAAAGAAAGATTGATTTCTGACAAAGCTTGTACACAACTACCCCAGGTCCATTTGGTCCATCACTCTGTTTCTACACAGGAAGCTGAGTGAAGGGGAGGAGAGCACACGATGAGCACTGAGGGTAAAACAGTCCGTGGTCTGCACCTCACAGGGTCTCCACGGGGCTCACCAGCTCTTTTTGGCATCTTGTGTCATAAAACGAGTCATAGTTTGGAAAACCACAGAAATAAAATGGTGCTCCCATAGCAAGACAGGCTGCAGTGACCAAACGCAGCATGTCACAAGTGCTGAGACAGGCTGCAGTGACCAAACGCAGCATGTCACAAGTGCTGCTGAGGGTAGTATTAATGCATTAGGACAGGACTCAACACGGCAGAGATGCAGCTCCATTTAGATCCTGGGCTGGAAGTGCCAAATGCTGCCGGTAAGTGGTATGTGGAGACCAGCACACAGAGCTACATGGCCACAAGGAGGCACATTTCACAGAGACAAAACTTTGGCTCTGACGGGTGCAAAGGATGACATTCATAACGGCAGAGTGACAGGGAGGCAGGTTACTGGCTTTCAAAGAATATTGAAATGTTGTTCACATCATTGCATTTGCTGTCATTTATTATACAAATCCCAAGCCAAGGGAAAAAAAAAAAAAAGAGACTACAGGCTCCTGCACCTTTCCTCAAACTGCCTAGAAGAAATGACACTCTGGAGAAAGATCTAAAGCCTCTGCCCTGAGGGTATGCTGCTCAGTAAACCCAGGTGTGGGATGTAGGCAGCCCCTTTAACACAAGACAGAAGTTATTTTGCCCAGGCTGCTTGGTGAAGGCAGACAAATATGGGCAGGCTGCCCACCTCTACCTTAACTCACATGGCAGGTCGCATGCCTGCTGAGCCTTTGGGAAAATGCCAGCTTTGCTAATGGATGCATCCCCTGTCTTTTCACCTTTGTTTCACAGTGGACCCCCGGGGATGAGAAAAGGGGAATTCTTCTTACCTTTAATAGCACTTCTGGCAGGTCCTCTCCGTTGTCAATGCCTCTGTTGATGGATACAAACCTTTCAAAGTGGGGTTTGTCTTTCACATTGGGGTTGTGCAGGCTGGTGTTAAGCATGATGATAGAAAAGGAGAGTATATAACAGGTATCTAGCAATGAGAAAGAAAATCAGGATGGCAGGCACTTGTATTAGAGGGCAGATCAATCCACACCACAGGTGGCTTGGTTTCTGCCCACTGAAGAAGACAGTTATCCTCTCATTTGTAGGAGAAGAAGGGAGACATTCCCTCTGCTAGGAGAAAGAGGGACACAGTTGATTTCCTGTGATGGAGATGATTCCATGCCCTCAGGGATAATGGGGCAAGTTGGGCAGATGCAGTCTAGTAACAGCTCTGCCAGCAGGGAAGTTTCTGCAGACCTGTCAGTGCTATCCCTGCTGTGATGAGGCAATACCTCATGTGAGGCTGGGAGCCCTTCTCCAGTCTGTTACCCATCAGGAGGGCCTGGAGCACAGTAGCAAAAGGAGGACTGAATGCTCAGTTTATTGAAAAGCTTCACAGGAACTGGGCTGCCTCCTTTAGCTTAAGGGGAAACACACTTCCAAGGGATGCTGCCTGTGCTTTGCGAATGGAAAAGGAAGACTCCTCTTCCTAGCAAACAGCATAGCTCAGCTTTAATGGCCTTCTCCCCATAGTTACCTGTGGACTGGAACACTCCTGGGTTACACTTGCAGTACCAGCTGGCAAAGGCCTCCATCATCCGGTCAATCTTCTGCGCCTCCCCAGGCAGCCGGAAGCTCCAGAGGAACTGTCTGTCAGGAGCAGAGTGTCAGAGCATCAGTCAGATAGGCTCCAAGGGACACTGATACCTCCCCTCAACCCATGGAACACCTTGAAGATTGGAGAAGTCATCCCATCATACTAGAGTGCCAACACAGGGCATGGAGCAGGAGCTCTGCTCCTCTCTAGAAATTGCCTGGATACATCAGCCTCAAACACCCTAAATGCAGGAAGCAAAATTAAGCCTCCCAGAAATCACAGCTCTGCTTCCCTAATGAGAGACATGCAAGGCAGCAGAGACCTCAGGAGAAAGAGTCCTGCCAGGGGACGGGCTGTAATATAACAAGGTGCCCCAAAACAGTCAATTTGTTACTGACGGAAGGGGCACTGAGGATAGTATTTCTTGCTGCCAAAAATAACTTTTTTCATCCCCCCCCCCCATCTTCCGGACACTGAAGCCACAGTGACCCACTTTTCTGCACGTGGGCAATCCAATCAAGGGGCCATGAAAGTGTTTCCCACCTCCCTGAGAAACGGTTGACTCTTTAGAGAGTAACAGCCATGAAGCCAACACACACAGCAGGGCCTTGGGAAGCTCCTGTTTCAGCCCAAGAGGGCTTCCTGACCTGCCTGGGTGGTAACACCCAGCGGCTGAGCAGGTCCCAGCACTGTCCCCTGCACCAGGCACGCCCACTCACCTCAGTGCCTGCACCAGGTTGAGGTTGGCAAACTGGTGACACTCCACAAAAGCCTGGAGGATCTGAATGTTTGTGGGATCCCTGGGAGAGGATACAGGGAAAAGGTCAGAAGAGTGCTTTGACCCTGCTCAGTCTGGATGTCCCTTGGTGTGACAACATGCACCTGGCTTCACCCTAGTCTCACTTTCAAGAAGAAGCCAAGGTGCACATTCCATTCTGGGATGACTGATCCCATTACAGGCAGGAGAAAAAGGACAGCCCTAGTCACACTCCAAAGACCCTTTCAGGGTTGTCCTGCCCACCCAGCCCACTGTGGTTGGAGATACATTCAGTCTTGGCACCTGGATCAGGTCTGCCACAGGTCACCCAAAATGGCAGTTCAGAGGGGCCAGGCAGGACAGGGCCTCCAAGGGGTCTCCTCATCCTGGGTTGCTCACCTCCCACCCAGGTAATCCCCAATGGCTGTCTTGTTCAGGCCTTCACCCTTGTGGAGGAATCTGGCAATCTCCTGCAGGTCTGAGGACAACACCTGGTGCTCGATCAGGTACTGGATCCCCTGGGAAGGACAAGCAAGACAGGGAAGTAAAACAGCTCTGTGGTCTAATGAAGAAGCAGGATCTCAACACTCTGATATCAACCTTCCTTAGCTTTGATGGATTTGCTCCTCTGTTACTCCCCAGCCCCTCCATGGGACACCACAGCCATGTTCTCATCTTTATTCAACACCTCTTCATCCACTATGGGTTGTCAGTCCCATTTTCATTTAATCCCTAGATTTGGCTAACTGTTTCACTGGAAAGGAAACTCAAACCAAATAGGGCAATGTAGATTTAAAGTCCAAAAGGGAAAAGTCAAAATAATAATTTTCAATATTTTCAATCAAAATGCCTTAGTGCTCTGTTCCTAAATGTCTTTTTTTTTCCTAAATTAACTTAACTTAAAAGAAAAAAGTGTTTGTTTAAAAGAAGACATAATAAAAACAAATGTACTCAGACAAAAATATAGGCTTGAGACAACTTGAAATATTTTTTTCTTAGATTTTTCTTCTATGCCACAGAACAGAGAAGTCTGCAATCTTTTCAGCTCTGTCCCTCCTAGGCAATAAGGATGGAGTATGCTTTTTAAGGAATACAGAGATTGTGAGTTGGGTTGTGCAAAGAGTCAATATCCTATTTTAGAGAGAATTTCATGATTTTTAAAGCCAGAGAAAAACTGAGGATTTTTTCAAAAGATTCTTGACAATATCTAACAATGGTACAAGTTCTTCAGACCACACTGCAATTCTCCTTGCAATATACAATAAAGGAATGAAAATTGTTTTAGATCCATCAAAATGTTCTACTTCAATAGAATCATTTCACTTTCCCCTGCTATATATATGAAACTATTTTTAAAATGCCCCAAAGAAAAAGCAGTTTTAAAAGAAGAAATTGAAATTTTTGTGAGATTTTTTTCCCACTCCATTTTCCTTTCTTTTTCCCTGATGGATTTTCAGTGAGATCAATTTAATTTTGAAAAACATTGCAGCGATGATGAGGTTCCATTTTCCAGAAGAAAATGTTTCTCCCCAAAGGTTTTTATCAGCCAGATTCTTAATGCTTACCTCCTCTAGCCTCAGGAATTTTTCATGGGATCTTGGAGATAGGAATGCATTTATAAGTATCAGCATTGCATGGATGGAGTGTAACTTTAGGAAGGAGGGGCAAAGAAATATCCTTGCATTGCAGCACCTCCCACTCTATGGCATGTAGCAAGAGGGAGGCAATAATCAGAGACCTGCACAATATAGGCACAGAGTATATAACATTTTGACCAGTCTAATTGGCACTGAACTCATAAAGCTAAACTGGTTTGGGGTTAGATTTAGTTCAGGTATTCCTGCACAGCATGGCAATGAGAGATGCCTCAGGGGCTTCAAACCAAGGTCAGACAGAAAGGCACAATAAAACCAACTCTCACACAGGGTGCAAGCAGTGACATTGCTGCTCTGAGACAGCTCCCACTGGCAGAGGGATGCCCAGCGGACTGGCAAGCTCTCCAGCTGGAGTGTGGGCACTGGGGAAGGCATCTTGATGGTCTTAGCAGGGCACAGGGGAGGCATGAAGAGCTGTCACACAGAGCAGCAGCCACCCGAGATGATAGCTGTGGTGGTGAGCTGAGGATCAGCTATCGTTCGATCACAGCTTGTGGTTTTCCTCGAACAGCTCAAAAAGTGTTCTGGCAATGAGTTGGAAGTAAGAGGGAACTGTCCTTCTCACATCTTCTCTACTTAATTGTGATGGTTTTTGGGCTTTTTGCAAAGGGCTGGAGTCTTGACACCACTGGTCAGAGCCACAGAAAGTGGAAAAGCTATGTTTACTCCACAATTCAGCCAAAACTGTTTCCAAAATGACAGAGGCGTTCTGTCCTCTTCCACTCTGAATGAGCCAAGGAACCTGACACACTCCCAAAACTTCTCACCTTTTTCTTAGTTCATCAGTGTTAAACCATCCTTCCTTTACTTGTCTTAGGTTTGTATTGAACTCTATGTGTGTGGCCTCTAAGCCCATGATGGGAGGAAGCAACACAGCTTGATCATATCAGAAGACCTCAGTCAGGAGCAAGGTGGAGGCTGCTCCCAACTGGGGCCTTTGTGAGGTAGGAATCCATCCCCACCGTCCCCTGCCATAGTTCCTTTGACGTCAACTGGAACAGTAGCCAGCAGAGACTCTTCCTCCCAGCTTTATCCTCATAGGTGAAATGAGGAAATCCTACCTTTTCAGGATCCATGTTGAATTTCTTCCGGCCCAGGGACAAAATTTTATCCATCTGTGACAGCTTGCTGCAAACACAAAAAAGAAGGAAAAGTCAAACTTAGAATAAAGGACCATGCCATTTCATTCACAAAGTGAGATATCTCAAGGACAGGTGTCTGACTATCCAAAAATAATGAGAAATCTAAGAGGATAGAAGGGTCTAATTTCCCTGCCCATTTCCCTCCTGGCCTCATTTCCCTGCCCCTGTTGTGAACTGAATCCCAACAGGGAGGTGTTTTCTCAACTTAAAAAGAGAGACTTTGTAAGCAAAGGAATACTCATTCCACTTGCCTGGCCTGTTCTCCAGGCTTATTGTCTGTCTCTTGTTTCTCCTCTGCATGTTGGAAACTTTCGATCTCTGCAAACACCTCAGCAATCTCCTCCTTCAGCTTCTACAAAAGAAATATCAGGAAGATAAAGGCAATGGAGGGAAAACCAGCAAACACTGTAAGGAAGCGTAAGAGCATCTGTTACTTCATCTCTCAGTCACAGGAAAAGAACAGGTCAGGTAGTCATGACCAGCCAAGGATGCCTATGCAATGGGCACTGCTCTAGAATGACCCAGCTGGATTCCAGATGAAAACAACTGGAAAGAGAGACAGAAGGATGTTCTCATGCCTATTGTCAACCAAGACTAGAAAAATCAAGCTTAATCTATGTGGCGAGTGCCAGAGAACTCACCCCACTTTTGATTTCAGTTCCTCAAACAATGTCAGATGCAAGAATCCTTCCATTGTGCCCATTTCTTTTGAGCTTTTATTTTGCATAGCCCTGCTACACATCCAGGAAAGGAGAAGTGGAACTAGTAACTGTGAGATCAATATGAACCCATGAAGTGCCCGTATTGTGAAACACAATTTTTAATGTACCTGTCATTTAAATACCATTGAGCAGACAACTCTTCAGGTGGAGAAAAAAGGGAAGACGAGTAAAGGTAAAGTAATTACTGCCAGATTTTTAAAAAATCAGTTGTGGAATTCACTTTCCTTTAGGCCTATGACAGACCATGGCTGCCTTGGCTGGATATTTTGTGTTACCATGGGAATGAAGGTGTCTATATCTCCTTGCTTCCTTCCTGCAGTTATGTTCCACCTCAAAGCCAAAGTGCATCACAGCTCTCTTTCAGGAATCACCCAAATTCTTCCCCATACCAACCGGAACAGACAGGGCAAGAAATGTTATTTTATGACAGATTCTCTCTCATCGAGGAATGAGGATGTGGGTGGAGCACATAATCAGATAAAGAAACTGAATTTCTGGGATATCCCATAATTTAAAAGATCTTCTGCATTTCAGTTTTGCTCTGGCCACCTTCTGTTGTGCTTCATTGGTCCCCAGAGCTGTGAGTGTTCCTTAATAAGTTTTAGGTGTTGCACAAATGTAACAGAGCCATGATGTTAGCTCATGACTTTCAAATTATTATCAATTTTGTTATTTTATTCACTGCTGTCTTTTGGCAGTGTCACTTGGCAAGCCAAGATACATCCTCTTTTCTCCTCCCTCCCCCTTTGCCCAGATATGCCCCCAAGTCTTTGTATTTAAGGGTACTGATAGATAAATTCTGAAAAAAATCCCCTGGGGAAAATGTCTCTTGCTCTATGGCACTCTTTTCATCTAAACTCACCCTGCTCTGCTGGACATTGTGTACTCCATTGCTTAATGGCTTTGGGTTTTAAAACCTGGGTTTGTGCAATCCAGCAACCTTTCTCTGTCCGTAGTGGGCAAAGAAATGTAGTACTCCTGTTCAAGTGTGCTGCTCTTTCAGTGCCCATGGCCTGTTCTGAAAACTGAAGAGAGACAAACCACACACAAGCAAATCCCAGGCACATATGTTCATAATCTGTTTTGCCATGGAGGCAAGAGACCATTCTGGTTTGCAGCAGAGAGAGGAGGTTTGGAAGCCTAAGAAGTAATACGTAGTTTGGCTCAATCCTTTATGCCAGGAAATACTGCAGCTATTCCCTAGGCATATGGAGAGCTTCATGTGTGGAAAAATCAGTTGAAGTCCAATGATTCAGTGCTATAAGCTCTCTCAAACAGGAAACCGCATTTCATGGTGGAGGCAGAACAGAATAGAAAGGCACAGCACCATGCAAAACTGTGATGC
Organism: Cisticola juncidis; assembly: GCA_013400215.1. Lineage (NCBI taxonomy): Eukaryota > Metazoa > Chordata > Aves > Passeriformes > Cisticolidae > Cisticola > Cisticola juncidis. Next base: position 712,268 of record VXBR01012244.1, on the reverse strand, counting down.
AGTCTTAGTGACTGAATTTGAACTTGTTACTTTGAGACATTTTAGGAGCCACTGGAGAAATGGCTGAGTCTGCTAAAAGAAAAGAAGAAATGCAAGTTCAACCACAAAAGCTTGTGTGGAAGATCCTGCCATGAGACTTCTTCAAAGAGACAGGATCCTTCATTGAGGACTTGTTAGAGGTCCACAAAGCAAACAAAAGTTTGATGAACACAGGGAAATGCTGCAAGTAACTAGGACTGAGATGCCATTAGCAGGTAATCAGTAATTAAAAAGAATCATAAATGCTGAGCCAGATGCCTGCCAGTACAAGTGAAGATATTTCTTTAATCCTGAATAGTACAGTCCCGGCTCATCACTTCTCATAATCTGACCAGTCTTTTACAAATATCCATTAGGGCAGCTGATGATTCCTGCAGCACAGAGTACCACAGGATGGATGCACCCTGGTGACAAAAACGCCAGGGCAGCCTGAAGTTTAAAACTGAAGTTGGATCATGACAGGGAAAATGCCTCCTGTGCATTTCTGCATGTTATAGACTGTTATGCAAAGATGCTCCTTGGTGAAGACAGATTTGAGAAGGCCAGGCAGGCACATGGGACAGGATGGTCCTTACCTTAATGTCATCCAAAAGCTCCTGTTTATGCTTCCTGATTGTCTCTATTTCAGCCTCTTCAGCCCCACTCAAGCCAGTTGATTCTGAAAGAAAAAAGATCCCTGTGAAAACTCTATTGGGGCAAACATATCATGGAACAAACTGCCCAGCCTCTTGGTATTTACCTTCAGCATCTGTGCTCTCTGCCGTTGCAACCACTGCACCTCACCTTTGCCTTGCAAATGGTTCTCAGTCCAGAGTGTGCAGCACAGACCATACCCCCCTTCTTTCCAGCCAGAGACTCTGCACAGCCCTCTCAACCCTGCAGACAGCCACTGCCTATTCAGCCAATTCTGCTCACCCTGAGCATGGTGAAGAGGTCTCACTAAATGCTCTCTGGTGGTTATGTCAGTCATCTTTAGGTACCGAAAATCTATGACCTAAATACCTCATCTACATCCAAACCTGCCAACAAAATCACTGGCTTCATGAGTTGATCTACCTTAACTAGAGTCACAAACAGCTTAAGAGAGAAAAACTAGGTTTTTCAAGTAGGAGGGCAGGATATATATGGGGGATGAAAGCCTTGCTGAAGAAGAAATGCATTTAGCTGGCTGTTGTTCTGTACACCAGAAAGTGCAGAAATATGAGCAGGTTTCCTTGTAATGTACAGGAACTTAAACAAATAGCAGCAAAGCCAAGGCAACCACAATATGATTCATAAAAGACCTAAAAAATGGGGTGACGGTGCTGTTGCTAAATATAACAGCCTCTTCAGCAAGGAGAATGAGAAGGCTGCAGCCCTATACAGGAGATAAAGCAGAAGGTGAGGCCCCAGGAAAAAAAGCAGACCTCGCAAAAGGCCGAGAGCACTGGAGGTCACTGGTGAACTTGCAGGGTCCTTCCTTGCTGCACCTAAACACTGCAAGATAAAGCCAGGAAGTCAGGTCAAGTCACTGGATGTTCTGCTCCACTGTTTCACAAGACAAAATCTCCTGGGCCTCCTGTCTTCCCAGAAAAAGGGGAAGTAGCACCAGTTGCATTGGAAATTCTCCTAGTGTGGATCTCACATGCAAAACAACAGCTATAAATATGAGTGGAAGAAAAAAAGGGAAGGAAGCAGCCATGACAGACAGAAGGAAAAGCAACAAGGGCAACCATCTTAGTATGCTTCTTTCCTGCCATGGCCACAACAGCTCAGAAAGACCCACCTTCCTCAATCCTAATCCTTCCCCCCATCCTCCTGGCTAGTTGGGTTTCCTTGTGCTAAGCATGTTCCTGTTACTTTTCTCAGGCTGCAGCCCCTTTCCTACCACTCTTCCTGATGCTTTCAAGCATCACATTCCCTGGGGCAAGGCTGCTGAGTCTGTGGGAGGAAAGCACTGGATATGGAGCCAGCACGAAGCCAGGCTGGGAAGGACTCACGTGCCCTCCCAGCCCTGCAAGCAGCCCTTATGAAGAGCAGCAAGAAGATGCCTGACTGATGAAGCCAGTCAAGAAGGAAGCAAAAAGGCATCCAAAAGCTCATGACAGCCAGATCTGTAGGTGAGGCGAAAACCAAAGCAGGAAGGAAGGCAAACAAACAGAAAACAAACAAATAAAAAGAAACCACAAAGAAAACCAACCAAAAACATGCAGTGGCTCTGGTACTTGTTAGATGGGTTGCTGACCTTGCTTTGAATGTCAGCCCTGTGCCTCTGAGTAATGTCCAGGCCATTCAGAATCATTTATGTATCCTGCAATTGTGGTATCTGCAGGAGATCAGGCCAGCCTCCCAGTCTGTCCAGCTGTATCCCTCTCGCTCCTATTGGGGCTTGTAATTGTGGAATCACCAGGGTGATTCCTTGACAAATTACAACTAAGACCTTTTGCCCTGTATTTCTTTCCACAAATTGCCATAGGAGGACAATCCTGAGGAACCTTACCTTTCCTCACCCCAGCAGCAAATTCTGTGGTTGCTTTGCTTCAGTTGTTCTGCATCTACTAAAGCAGCCTAAGACTCAAAGAGTCATGAGGCTCCCACAGGACACCATTTCACCCACACGACCCCAAACAAGGCTGTAAATAACACAGCCCCCCTTCCTCCTGAACATCTGAAAACCCCACCTCCCAACTCCCACCTGCCCAATTTGTCAGAATGATAAAAGTGTGGGAAGGACTGCATGTGTGGGGAGGGCAGGGGAGAAAAAGAATGAGTCATGGAGTAGGAATCAATGGGTAAAAAAGTAGGAAAGGGTGACAGAGTTTGGAAAAAAACAGATGGACCAAACTCTTAGGGCAATTTCAGCTGAGCTGCAGAGAGGGTTTCGTCAGGTTTCCTATACAGCTGAAGTGCTTGATTGCTTTAGAAAATGGTCCATGCCTTGTCAAAGCCCTCAGTACCACCTCAGTTCTACTTCCCTCCGAGGTCAGCACACAGATGAAGCATAGCTCTGGTCAGGGTTCTCTGCACAGGGGGAAACTTCACCCTGATGAAGAACACACCACAAAGCACCCACAGGTTTCAGAAAGATGCTGTCAGCCCAACCAACACTGAAGTTTCCCAGTTTAGACACACAAAAGTGGCTAGTATCCTCTCCAGAGCAGACATTAGGTTGTTGTTTGGAATTTATTTTCAGAGAGCAAATGTTGAAAGGAAAGTGCATCAGAATCACATTTGTGGGTTTTACACCTGCTCCTGAGGTTGCTTCCCCACTCTCAGGGCAGACCCAGATAGAAAGACCTGCCAGTTCTTCATGAACTGACCAGGACTTTATTTTCAGTGCTGTCACTCAAAACAGGACACAAACTTCAATTCCAGTTGTGGTGGCTTATGTCTTCAGCCTCCCCATCCAGAGGGCACGGCGGAGTTACCCAAACATCTGAGTACTTATGTGGACAGCAGAGTTCTTTGTTTGCTGGTTTTATTTCCCATTGCAGAGGGCTGTGCTGAACCACCCAGGTGTAAGGCTTTCAGTCTCATGGAAAATTACAGAAATAGGGAGATGGCTTTTGAAGCACAAATGTAAGTGGGAAGTGACCACCCAGGAGAGCTGGAAGGATGAATGCAGAAGGAGCAGGGGAAGGTTATGAAGAAGGATTGTATCTGTGCCAATGCTGCAGACCCGTGTGTTACCCACTCATGGTAGGACAGCAAAGATTCATCATGCCCATTTGCCAGGCAATGTAGGGCTTTGAGTGTTGCTGGTAAAGGGTTTGGGCACCCCCACCCACAGCAGCACAAAAGCAGAGCCTGATGGGCAGCTTCTGCCTGAAGGAGGCTCTCTAGTAGAAAAATTTCACCTGAAATTCCTTCTCTTTTTTCATATGGCTGCTGTGTCATCCCCAGTACAGACCACCTCCTCCACAGCCAGGTACCAGTCTAGTAGCAGAGAGATGACAGAAAACCCTCCAGTCCTCAATTCCCTCCAGCCATCTGGGTCTCCCTCCTGCAACCACTCCACAGTTCTCTGCCATCTTGTGCCAGAAGAAATTCAACATAGATCCCAACAGGTTTAATTTGTACATTTCAGCTATGAGGGGAAAGCTGGGAAGAAGAATTTATGTTGTCTACTGGTCCCCATTTCTCATGTGACAACTTACATTCGTCCTTCAGGATAGCTTCCTGTGACTTTTGACTACAAATCTTACCCCAAACATCCGAGGACAGGACACCACAGTATCAGTCTTCTCACCCACATTTCACACATCCAGCTCAAGGGCTTGGAAAACCAGCTCTGTGGGCTCACTCAAGAGTCCTGAGAGGGTTCTGAAGGAAGCTGGAAGAGGACACATACTGCAGGGAGAGCAGTCTCCCCAAGGCATCAAGTCTTACAGATGTGTACCTAATGGGACCATCATGTCTCCAGGTAGGAGTGACCCCAGAGAAATGTGTACACGCATCTCTGACCTTCACATAATCTACAACTTCACATAATTCTACAACTGAGCAATTCCAAATGCATTCAGTACTCTAAAGCTCACTGGAAAAACTGTTTCTGGTGGCAGCTATGGCTCCCGAGGGAGTTCAGCATCAAACAAACCCACCTTCTCACCCAGCTGTGGAATGACAGGAGGAGCAAAAACATCAGTCAGAGCCAGCACACCTCTTCAGGCATTGCCTGTTTCCAGGCTCTGCCTGTACCCAGAAATGAGCAAGCTCCCACGGTGCCTAAATAGGATCTCATTGTGCTATTGCAGTGTGCATACTTTCTTGAAAGTATACTTGCTTGAATGTGTAATTTTTATGACATAATTAACTCAGTAACACATAACTTGTCAGATCTTCAGTTAGGAGATCCTTGGTTTCTGTCAAAGGCACACCCCAAAGTTAATAGCAAAATATGAGTTATCCTTCCTCCTGTCCAGTTTGTCCTGAAGAAGGTTTGTCCACAGCTGCTTTCAGATAGTGAGGGTGAGGTGATCAAAAGAGACCCATTTTCACCAGCATTCAACACCAGTCAGATGCTGGCAAGGGATCAGCTCCTACAGGTACCACAGTCTCCCTGGCAAGCAAAGCTGGTATGTGGTTTGAGCTTCCTCTTTCCTTGGCTACACACCTCGGAGCTAAAAAGTGCACAATAGTTGTTGAAACTGGGCTTTTTGCTTTCGCTCTGTGCTCCATATCCTATACACAAAAGCCTGAGGGGACAGAGTCAGAACAAGAAGAGACATTGCAAGGCGATTCTTCTTTCTTTGTTCAGCCTGCTCCCACTCAGCTCTCCCTCTTTGCTGGCTTCGCACAGACACACGCTCAAGAGCTGCCTCAGCCAGAGGCTGGAAATGCTCAGTCTGGAGAAGTGCCTTTCCTTGCTGAATCCTAACCACTTACCCACCACCTGCCAAAGCAGGAAATAAAACCTAAGATCTCTCTCAGTTCCTCAGATGTGGTTTATTTCCTCTCACCCACATTTGCCCACTGAGATGATTTCAGGACCAGGCAGGCCCACCTGCAGATCTCTTGGAGCTTCTAGAACCTTAATACACTTGTTTGTCTCTAACATGGCAAGGGAGGCCCCAGTACCGAAAGCCTTGCGAGGACATCCACAAAGGCAGACCAGCTTCTGGGATCTATAGGGAAACACCACGGAGGAACTTGCCAGAGCTGCATGAAGAGCAGCCAAAGGCTACGAGTGCTCACCACAGGTGTCACACACACCAGTGACACCGAGAAGTCAGTTCCCCCCAGAGCCCAGCACCACCGGCCCAAGGATTCAGAGCAGTAACACTCAGCACAAAGGTCATTCAAACCAGTGGGGAAATCTCTCCTGATGGGAAAGGAGAGCAAGTAAAAAGAAAACCCATGCATAATGCTGAAGACTGACAAGCAAGTAATTGTACAACCAGGGATCTTCCAGCACGTCATTCCTCCAGTCACCAGCCTCAGCATCCACTCTGGCTGCTGGGATTTCACTGTGTGCTCTGCTCCATCAAACTGAGTGCACAGCCCTCACCCCAAAAAAAGTCACACAATATTTGAGGCTTACCAGCAGGACAAAGGTCCATCCTGAAGAGCACGATATATTTTCAACACAAGTGGTATTCCTCCTTGTATTCAGCTAGTTCAGATGCTTCACAGAACTGAAACAACTTGGAGCCAGCAAACAAGTCCGCGACAGCTTTGGTGGGGGCCGGGTTTCCCCATGACTCCTCCTTCCCTCATCCTCCCCACACCCCGACCACATGCCACAACCTTGTAGTGCAGGAAACTGTGTGCAAGTCTCAATGAGCTAACAGGGGCTCCTTGGCTAGCTCTGAAATGCAACTACACAAATCCATTTCCATCCCAGCAGCTTTTTGGGAATTTGTTTGAGGAGACTAAAATGAGCGGCAAGAGGGTTTTGTCTGAGATACTCAGAGGAGAGAGGGGGGAAAAAAGGAAGTTCTTGATTCAGAAAACCCATCTGATTAGGGAAGTGGTTTAATTTTAAATTGAAGGTTCTTCCTGTGATAATTCTGCAGCAAAATGGGGTGGGAGCAGGGATGGGAATGAACTCTCCAGAATAGGAGGATGGTTGATGGAGGGGAGAATAAAGTTGTTAGGCTCTTCTGCCTTGCTCACTGTTCAGAGTCACTTTAAGTCTTGCTGAAGTGAATGTTCCCTCTGGCAGAAAAGTAAAGGCTGGAATTGTTAAATAAAGGTTGAGATTGTTAAGATTGTATTTCACTTACCTGTGATAACTAGCCTGTTCTGAGTTGTTGTTTTACAGCTCAAGTTGAGATCCAAGTTCTGTGACCCCAGTTCCTGTCTCCCTGCTGTGCCCTTCCTGTGCTGCCCCGCCCGCTGCTCCCCAAGAAGACTCCACTCTCGCTGCTGATACTTTGTTCCCATGGCAACTCTAAACTTCATAGACTGTCCTGCAACTGGTGGCTCCACCCAGAATGTAAAAAACTGGACAGCTCCCAGAAAACATTGCTCGAGCCGGAGGCCAGTAGAGGCAAATGAGCCTCCTGGACAGGTAACCAGGGCCGAGTAAAGACCTGCAGGAAGCACCACCAAGCCAGGAAGAATGCCCAGCCACCAATAAGAGCCACTTCTTTCCTCGCCCTCACCTAGAGTGCACTCGACCAGAGAGACACCCCTAGACCGGGCGAGCTATAGTAGGCTTCAGCGCACTCTTGTAAAGCTCAAAACCCTGGCTCTGCGGCCCAGGCAGCGGATCCCAGGGACTCCTCCTTCACGGCGTTGACTCCGTGGGAGCAGCGGCAGTGTGTACAGCCCCCAAGCCCTCTCCCCACTAAAAGAACTGTTTAATGAAGGCGCTTTAACTGGAGCAGAAGGTCTCCTTGCCCATTCCTAACATTGCTCTTTCCCCCACCCCACAACAAACTGTTTTTATTGTGAGACCTTGGAAGTAAGGATAACATGAATAAGAAATTCAGTCCTCTCTCAGGTTTAGCAATATTCCTGATGGTGAGAGAGATGGCATTAGCAGGACTGTTTTGAAGGCACTTTGCTCTGCTCTCCTGTGAGGCAGAGAGGTGCTGTTTCTACTCCCAGCTCTCCACACAGCTCCAGGAGTCTGTACAGATCCCCTTGAGTTGTTGTTGGTTGCTGTGTAATTTATGTGGTAGAGCTGTGTTGTAGACAATGCGGGGAAAAAGTTCCCATGCAGGAGAGGACCATGTTAGAGACATAAGAACTGATGACTGAATAAATAGCTCAAGGTCAAATTCAGAACAGGTGTAATGCCCAGGTGCTCTTGCCTCCTCTGGTGAGGCTGAAGCTGTAGAGGGTTGGCCCCTCTCCATTCATGAACACTTTCCTCTTAAGCACTCTTCATCCTCAGCTCCCCAGCCTGCTGCTGTACTCATGGCAGGCCTTGAGCAGCACAGCAAAACAGGGCCAGAGGTCTGCTTACCATCTTTCCCTGAGATGGCAAGGTAGAGTTTGCAAGAGCATTGTGCACATGTCAAAAAATAAGAAAAGACCTTGTGACTTATTAGGCAGTTGGAGCTTGCCTCTGTGTACGCTCCCCACCACCAAGAAGACTCTGAGACTGGAGGTCCTTGACTCAGTAGGAAGAGAAGAGCTATTACCTTCCCACATTCCCATTAACTCAGTCTGGTCTGGAGTCCTCTGGAGAGAATAACTTGCCCTGTAGAAGGCTTGATGTGAAAGGTAGGACCTGCCTGAACACTCTGGCTAGGGTCCCTTCCTCTAGGGCCATTCAGCCTCACAAAGAAAGACATAAATTGCCCTTCCTTCCTCCCAGCCTCTAACCTGTGGTCATGCTGTAAGTTCAGTGCTGTTACTGGAGAGGGCAAGAGCTCTGATGAACCTCCAGTGAATAGTGGGAGATATCCCTACCTTAAACATGTCAAGTGGTAGTAGAAATCCAGAATGAATTTACAAAAGCAGCTGTAGGCAGGGTCACAGCCTGTGATCTTTAGGAAGATTTGGTAGCAAGCATTTAGGACTCACTTTCTATATTTCAATATATAATATATAGTTTCCATATGTACAAAAAAGCAGATAGAAACTTGCTTGGGAGTGAAAAAAGAAGAAGGGGGTGAGCTACATGAATGCAAACTAATTTCAAACTGTTACGCCCATGTCTGTCCAGATTTTCATTACACAAAACATCCACACCTAAAAGCTATCAGAGGCCTGCATTTCAGTCACAAATTGTCAAAATCCTACCCTTTGTAAACTAAATTTCTGTCTTGAGATTCTACATAAGAGGAGAATTCACTACTCCACAATCTGGCACAGAGCCTCCAGTTTCTTCACTGGAGTTGGCTCTCGTGTATAATCTTCAGTCCTTCTTTCCATCACTCTTTCCTACAAAAAAAAAACCAAAACAAACCAAACCAAAACAACAACAACAAAAACAAAACAAAACAAAACAAATATATATATATATATTTTCAGCAGTATTGCAGCTGACATCAAGCAGACATGTCAACCTAAAGTACTCCCTTGAAAAATGTGATTTTGCTTGCTGCAAAGGTAGGAGACATATACAGGCAACAGATCAGGGCTGCTCTTACACTTGTGTGTGAGCAGGTCAAACCGCAAAGACTTGCACACACCAAAATGGATGCTTCTGTGCACTGCAGAAGTACTTTCAGACACTCCAGCAGAGTATAAAACCTGGCCCTGTGTCTCTCCTCCCTACTTCCTTCATCATTTAGCTCCTTGATGTTTCTTTCTCAAAGCTTTTCCTTCCTCTTTGTGGGAATGCCTGAATGCCCTGTTTGGAGACCTTGCTGCTATTTCTGCTCAGTGATCACCTCCACTACTTGCATTCCACTGGATCTGGTGGTCTTGCATGTAACACTTTATGCACTTTAAATGCTTTCAGTTGAGAGGAGTCTGAATGGGGAATGCACTGATAAAAAACTGCATGAGTCTATGCCATGTGAAAACAAAGCACCTGTGAGATGTTTTCTCATGAGGGCACACAACAGACAGGATCATGTAAATAAACTAACCCTAGAGCATCTCCCATTCTTTCCAAAGTGCAGGGTAAGTATGTCTCCCTGTCATGGTCCCTAGAATTCCACTAATGCTCGTAGTGGTCAAACTACTTCAGTTCTAGACTTACCCTGGAGCAATACAACCAGTTCCTGTCTTGAGGAAACTTAGAACCAAATGAGAAGTCAGTCTACTTGAGCATCCCAGACAGGCAATACAGATCTATAGTCAGCTCAGATGGATACAAACACTACCCCAGCCAGCAACGTGTCAGAAAATGCCCTTAAAGTATCACATGTCCTGTGGTCATGGCATGAAAAGACTGTGAATAGACTACAAAACAGAATTTTTGTTTTTTCAAAGAGAAGGAAGGAAGGAAGGAAGGAAGGAAGGAAGGAAGGAAGGAAGGAAGGAAGGAAGGAAGGAAGGAAGGAAGGAAGGGAGGAAGGGAGGGAGGGAGGGAGGGAGGAAGGGCAAGAACAAATGAAAATTATTATGCCTTTGGGATATAGGAACATCAAATGGGGAAATGAAGTTGAAATGCTGTACAGTGTGCTCAGAGTTGCCCATAGCCAGTGGCTCAGAGCATGTGAGTTCTCCCACAGGTGTTGTCAGCAAGGCCAGTGTGTGCAATGGGGGCATCCAGGTTGGTCCACTGTTCTCACCTCATCAAGCATGGGCAGATTAGGCAGACTGCTGTAGATCAATACTCCAGGCATTACTCCTGTGCTTCCTGTGCCAGGGACCTGTTTTTCTCCCCAGATGCTCCCTGACTGCACACAAATCTTAAATCTGAGCTGGAAATTTCTGTTGTTCTGGTGGTCATGATGGAAAATATTAAACCAACAATGTGCATGCACTTTTCTGCTTGGTACAGGCTTAAAATAATTGTGCAAATAAAAAGGGCATATAAATATTTCCTACTGCTTTCAAGGGGATACAGGCAGGGACAAAGGGCCATATATTCCTCTGTGCTGAACATATCAACTGCATTCCCACAAGTCTCCACAAAGCGACAAAGTATAGGTCTGTTCAAATTCAATAGCCCCTTCAGGAGGCTTAGGCTGCCGTTTTCAGTTTGGGCTTAGGGACTGGAGTCTGTTTTAAAGGTAGGAAGACGGTGATTATAAAAGGCCATAGGCAAGAAGAAACCCTCTTATAAAGATTACAGAAGGGTCACTTAGAGTCTGATAAACTTGAATGAAGACCCAGAAGGATTTTTTTCTGTTAGACCTGAAAGTGCAGCAAGATTGAAGCTTTATGCCTTTGAAATAAAATGGTAGAGGGGAAGCACAAAATTTTACTTTGGTAGTTCAGGAAATATTAGTCTTGTAAAAGAGAGTAGCTATAGATTTTCTTAGTACTCTAAACAGCTCTTTTCACTTCCCTGGTGCAGCCTTCCTAGAAAACACCATCACTTATGAGTAAAGAGATGTATTAGATCTGTATTTACGTAACACAGTATGTCTAACATCTGATAACGTCTAGAGAGTGCTAGCAGGGAGGGGAATCAAGTTGTGCAGCGGAGACTCAAGTTTGAATTTACACATATAATCTCTAGTCCCTGTTACCTTTCTTCTACAACAGGCAGGTGAAAAATATTGTTCAACTGTCTAAGCACCTTGTGGGAAAGAATGCAGGTGAGATATTGATCTGTATTTATTGCCATTAAAGTGGCACATTGGTATTTACAAGATGGGGATTGTCACTGGCTGAGAGTAAAATATCTCTGGGAATGGAAACCCACATCAGCATCACTGGGGACCTGCAGAAGTACAGAGAACAAGATAAGGTCAAGCCACAAAAACCTGGTATGATTTAGTGTCTGTGAACAATTTCTTGACTGAGGGAATTGCAAGTATGAAACAACCCTCACAAAGATCTAGAAGCCCAAAGGTTTGTGCCATGCTCTTCTGCTTATCCAGATCCATAAGGGAAAAGAGGAGGAGGAGGAGGAGAAGGAGAGAGAAGTCTCCATGACACAAGGTCAGGAATGGACCACCTGCCCCTGATGGCAGTAGGGCTGGTCTCCAGAACAGCCCATGAGTAAGAAAGGTGCAAGACTAAGTAAGCACCTTTTACAAGCTGATGGGTGTAAATGTAGGTAGCTTGTCTTCAGTGAGGCTGGATTGGAAACTTCATTCTTTTTCTGAGCTTTTGTTTGATAGAACAAATTTAGGCTGGAGAAGAGGGCCCCGTCAGAAAACAAATCCTGTATGAAACAATCCCACAGCCTCTCTAAGAGACACTGCAGAATATCATTGCCCACTTCAGTTATGATTTGAGCTCTTAGGTCAGGACAGGCTTTTCAAGCAACTGTGGCTGTCTGAGAAACTGCAGCAGTGAAGGGGGGAGGGGAAGCAGCCACGGGGAGGAGTGGGAATTTTGGAAAAGAGAAGCAGCAAAGCAAGAACTAAAAGCAGGAGACAGATGGTATGAGGCTGTGTCAAAGGGGAAGTGGGAAGCTGTGCAAAAGGGGAATATAGGAAGTGGGGACAGTTTGCAGCCCAGTCAGGTTGAAGCAAATTAATGTTTACCCTGGTGAGCACTCAATGCACAGAGAAAAGTTCTCATGGCCACTCAGAACTGCCTGAGAGAGAGGTGACATCCATCACCCTGGATGAGAAGACATGCTGTTAGATGTGACCATGTCCTGTGTGTGCAAAGAAATGAGCCTTGTGCTGCCTCCGTGAAAGAATCCTCCCTGCTATTCTGTCTATGCTGAAGGACAAGCTTCCTGCTCATCTCCTGCCCTCCTGTACGTGGCTGTGATGTGCAATGATCATTTCTGAAAGAGCCCCCTTACTTTTTTCCATTATCCTTGAGGGGGCAGAACACCACAGAAAGAGAGGGAGAGATAGGTGGTCCTCACTGCTTTGGATCCTTTTGGAGGAAAAGCAGTATCATGTATTTCATCCCTGCTCTGCAGTCTCATATGGACGCTATGCAAACCCAGCACATCCAGGTCGCTCTGAGGTGAGCCAGCTCAGGACCCTGAAAGCCTCCCAAAACAAAAGTGTTGCACTGAACAATTAATTCCCACTAGCATCTCTCTCAAACTCAGCAAAGGGAACGAGAAACCCCAGATGTGTGCCCTGCTGCACATACAGAAGGAAACTCATATCAAGAGCACCTCTTGGTGGTGTGAGAGGGCATCAGAGTAGCAGCAACATATCTGTATATGCTCAGTCTGGGGTTATGGGCCTGTTTCCTGCAAGTTCCTTCCTTTCCCTGCAGCATATACAAATGAAAGGTTTTAATGCAGCAGGTGCCAGTTAGTCTTAGGATGATTACTGTATGTGTTATTTGAGTGTAATATCCCATTATTAAATAATCCCATTTAATCCCATTTAAATGTGATGGAAAGAAACATCCTGAAAGCTTTTATGTAGATCCCTGTTTTCCCTCTACAGAGGCACTGGTGGAGGAGGGATGTTTATGTATTCACAGCACAGACTTCTGATAGGACAAGAACTGACTACCCATTGAAGTTGCAGGGAATTACCTTCCAAAAGTAATTTGCCCAGAAATCGGCTCTTGCCAGGACTTCATAGCTCATTGCTGGAAGATGAAATCATGCAGATTTACAGTGTCTTTGACATGGGGCCCACCTCTGTGTGGGTTCTCCACAACAATCCCTCTTCCCTGACCAATTAAACTGGTCTTCTTCTCCAGTCCCTTCCACACTGCCAGTCCCACCAGCCCATATGCCAGACTACCAGGACAAAAGAAAACACTGGTGTTCAGGTGCTCAGCAGGTCAGTGGTCCTTGTTCATCCCTGCCACCAGGTCCTAGAATGGGTTTTGTCTTTCCACCAGTAGCATTCTCTAGGGCCTGATACCCCTGCCTTTTAACTGAGCTCCTATATTCTGTGTCTGCCTGTCCTTTCCAGATCCCCTCTCTAAAAGCCTTTGTCCCTCTCTTTTATGTCCTTCTCTGACCTGTATTCCTGTGTCCCATTCCTGCTCTCACTTGCAGAGGTGTCAGTGGTTTTCCTTCCTCCCCTTTCCCTACCACCCACAGAGGGAACACCTCGTTCAGCTGGTCACTTTGTGCTTCTGAAATAGTGGCAAGACTTGGAAACTTTCCATGGTTGAGGGTTTCTGGGCCTTAGCCAGTGCTGAGTGACAGCTGGGAGCGCTCTCCTCCAGAGCAGGTCAGTCGCAACAGCTTCCTGTGGCTGCACAGGAGCACAAAGGTCATCAGCCTTTGGAGAAACACTTTACTTGGAGTTTCTTCCTTCAGGAACATCCCAGCTGCAAACCCACTGCTCTTGCTCTAACTGGCCTCCTGGCAAAGCCTAGAAATGCATAATTTATTCTGTGCCACCATAGCCCATCTTGTATAAAACCCGTCTCCTGCCCATCCACTCATGAGTTCAGGCTGGAGCATGCAGATGTGCACACACACACTCTTTTCAAGGCTTAATGTTGCATGGGAGGAGAAGGAAGGAAGAGGAGGCAAACCCTCATTTCAGTAATGGAAAGAAAGGAGTAGAGCTTCCGAGGATCATTCTGCTCTTGTGTCTTCTTTCTTAGGGTGATTGCTTTCTTCTTCTTAGCTTAGCTTAGCTCTAAATCTTTTCTTTTCTGAGGACAATAAGGACTGCTTGAGAGAGCTGGAGTTGTTCAGCTTGAAGAAGAGAAGGATGTACTAGTAGTCTGGGCAGGTGAGGAATACCTTATCCCCACAGTAGAGGAGAAATAGCCATTGGGTTGCAGCTGCTTTCAATAGGCTGCATGGCTTCCTTGTTCAGCCTTCGCAGAAGTGTTGTTCCTTGTGATGTTTCCCCCCTTGACACTCAGGGACACTGGGAAGACCTGAAAAACCCTGATTAGCCCTCATCACCCCAGTACTCCCACTTCAGATTCCCTTCTCTGCTGACACCTCCTCCAAAGCTGTGATGATAAAAGAGGGAGGAGAAAATCCTTCCACATCCTCACCCCTCTTCAGCTTGTCCAGCTCCCCTGGAAAAGCAGTTTGGTGCCCCCGCTGTTCATTGGGATGAGGTGGGAAGGCAGTGGGTGAGACACGCAGGGAGAGCAGGAAATACTGCAGCAGTCATCATCCCGGCCAAGCAGTCACGGCAGCTCCGCCTTCAGCCAACGGCCTCTGCCACAGGGCTGCCGCTGCGGCGCAGGGGCGGAGGGACCGGAGGGTGATCGTCGACTGAAGTTCCCTCTTCCACTTCCTCCCTCCTAGCAACCTGCTGCTCTGATATTCACACTTGCCCATCCCTCCCTGCTCTTTGCCTTGGCCCGACTGCCCTTGCCTCAGGCACCGTCCTCCGCCACGGGTCCAGAGCCATGCAAGCCATCAAGTGTGTCGTGGTGGGAGACGGGTGCGTACCCTGCGGGTTTGCTGTGCGGCGGGGCGGGACAGGCTGTGACAGGGCCACGAAGAAAGGTGGAGGCTTGGTGAAACTTCTCCGCTTTGCTTCTGACCTCCTGCAGGCTTGCTACTGCAGGCATGCTCTCTTCCCCCTCTCCAGGGCAAGGGACATTCCTCTGGGGGAGCATGAGGAGGCATTTCGCAGGGCATGTGCATGGGAATGCTGATCATGCATCTGCATTTCCATCTGCACCCACGGGAAGTAGAGCAGGGCTGTCCCATGCACAGGGGGTGATGGTGTTGCTGCCAGATTCAACTTGTAGGCAGGAGTTAGATTTAAAACCTGTTAGGTGCAGTTGGTCTCCTGCAGATGAATGGCTCCTTGAAAACTGTGTGCTCACTGGGAATGACTGGGAGAGGGCATAGTACTCTGGTCCTGGCAAGATGTCTATCAGGATCCCTATGCTCATCTTCTCTCAGCAAGTTAGCTCTGTATTGGGGTGTGGTGGACACTGCTGGCGAGGGGCCTCTGTGGGCAGATGGAGAAGAAGCTCTTTCCACTGAGATAGGCACAAGTGCAGGCCACTTTGGGAATGGGAGCTAACAAAACCTTGCCTTCACGACATGGTGGCTTCTCTGCCCACGTCCCCTGATGCCTGAAAATGGCCTGATCCAAGCCATCAATGAGTTAAGCAGTCAGCACTGCCTGGGGCAGGAAGGATACAGTGGATAGAGCGTCTTCTTGCCTTCTGGGATGATAAATGCAAGGGAGGGAAGGAGGCGAGTCTGTGCTTGGAATGGAATAGTTTAATTCCTTTCCACCTAGAAGCTGGCCAGACTTATCTGGGGCATCTATAACGTAGCAGATGAAGAGACATTTACAACAGTGCTGCTCCCCACAGTCACTTCCTCCTTTAGACCTCGCCTGGGAAAGAAGATGTCTGCACACATAACCGTACATGTCAGACATGTTCTTAGGGCCTGGGTCAAGGGGACGGGGAGAAGGGATGAGGAAAGACAGAGCCCCAAATAAAAACCTTAACCTCTGAGAAAGGTCCCCTGAAGGCTTTAAGCTGGAGTTGGAATGACAATTCCACTGGGCATTTATCTGTTACCCAGTTCCCCACCCCCCAGTTTGCCCCTCAGACACAGCATCAAGTCTGTAGCCTTCCCTCAAGGCAGCATCCCCCTCACATCATGGTTAACCCTGCTGCATGTCTTATGCTACCAATTGATAAGGTTTTATAAAGGCCTTACATATTGGTAACAGTCCTGCTCTCAACCCCCAGGACCTCAATTCTTCTTAAATGTCTTCTGTCTTGTCATTTTTCTTCTCTGTACTCTGCACCTCTGTATACCTCTCACCATCTTGCAACACAGCCCCCACTGCTCTGAGCTCTTGGTTCACCTCTCCTCACCTCCCTCCCAGCCATGCCAGCAATGTCACATTTTTGGCTCAACCCTAACAACCACAGGACCTTCTCCTATCACTCAGCTCTCGTGTTGTCCCGTAGCTGTTCTCCCGCCATGTCCCCTCCATCACACATCACTGATGTCTTAACATGCCCTGGGTTCAATCACATGAGCCTGCAGGTGCCACTAACCTCACCTCTGTGTTGTAACCTTCACCCCTTCACTGACCCTGTGCATAGCTCTCCGTTCAACCACACCAGTTCAGAACCTCCCCCTCTTCCATGACCAATCCATTCGCAGGCCCATGGATCTCCTGAGGCATTTCCTATAGAGCTTCACCTCCCTTGATGACTCCGTGATAAGAAGGAAGGAAGGCACTTGGGGAAAGAACAGGGACTGAGAGGAGGATCTAGGAAAGGTGGTGGCAGGAGGAAGAAACAAATATCAGAGCATGCCGACAAGCTCAGCTTCCTCCTCAGCTGCCCCACAGTCCAGCCACAGAAGCAGGTGCCTTGAGACCAGTGTGCCTGTCAAGGGCACACAAAAAGGCTGAGCTGCAGCTCTGTGGGAGGGGACTTTGCAGGTACAGCTGAGATGGTCTGACAACCCCCAGCAGCACAATTCCAGCCTTTGCTGAGGAAAGACCTCTCCCTCCTCCTGGGCTATGCTAGTTGGGGCAGGTTGCTATTGGCACCTCCATTTCCTGTGTTCTGTGACTGAAACATGGCCAAGCTTTCCCAGGCCACAAAAACCTGGGAAAGAGCATCCCAGCAGAAGAAGGACTTTCTTTCCAACACCTGTCTTGGCTACTTTATTTTCTTCTAATTTCTCTGCACTTCTTTCCCTCCACATGGGCTTCAGCTTGCCCACAACACCTCCTTCCCCCACATGATAGCCTTATTGCTCCTTATCCCACCAATGCTCTCAACCAGTCTGGACCGTGCTGCTACCTTGCACTCCACCCTGTGCAGCAGGCTGTGGGGGAGGCTGAGGGGAGAGGAAGCACCACCTTCTAGCTCAGAAACACCACCAGCAGCCTATGGCAGCCATGGACCTTTCTGGCTCCTTACAGCTCTCTGCAGGTGTTGCTGCAGCCTACTGTAGATGGGAAAGACTGGGTGAGTCAGGAAAAGTTCCTACCAGTCCCTGGCCACAGCACCTGAAAAGCAGGCAGGAGTGTCTGTACTCATGTGCTGAAGCTGGCATGGCAGCTTTGTCATGGCACACCAAGCCCATGCACCTGTCCTGGCTGTAGGGCTACAGCACTCTGCATGCACTGCAAAGTGTGCTTCCACCTCCATCTCAGAGTGGATGTGTTTTAGCTGAGTGATCTCTGTACTAGACTGTAAAAACAAGCCTTCAGGCACAAAGACTAGAGGCGTTTCTGGGTGACATCCTGTCATTCTTCCTGCCAGGTTTCTAACCTGTGGTTGTGCACTGTCTGGTCCTGTGGATGTGTTTCTGCATCCAGAGATCTCTGGATAGGGCTAGGTTAGAGGTTTGGAAGGATTGCCCCCTCTCCATCTCACCCTAGCAAGACTGTCTGTACTGCCATGAATTCCTGCAATTGTTTTCTTTCTCTTCCAGAGCTGTGGGAAAAACCTGTCTCCTTATCAGCTATACCACCAATGCCTTCCCAGGAGAATACATCCCCACTGTGTGAGTAATGCATAAACAGGTCCTGGAGTGGGTGGGAGGCATGAAAAGCAGGATGTGAAGGGGCACAGTGACCCCTTGTTATGCGCTCCATGGGTCACAGTCTCCATGCCAAGCAGAGGAAATCCAGGGAAGGTGTCTCTAACTTTGGATCTGTCACCTTTCACAAGAAGCAACCTTATAAAACCCTGGTATAAATGGGATATTTGGGAGATTGCAGGCAACTCAAGGTCTGTCTGCTTGTCTGCTTGCTAAGTTTACACACAGCAGAGGGGATCCTGCTGGCCAAAATAAACAGGCACTAGGCTACAACAACTGGGCCACACCCAAGAGAAGGCAGGTGGATGGACATGGGACCCCATTTCCTTCCCTGTCCAAAGAACTTGCTCTCATTGGAGCAGTCATAGATTCTTCATGGAGCAGAAACATAGAATTAGTTGGAAAAGATCTCTGAGATCATTAGGTCCAACCACTAGCCTAGCAGTGCCAAGCCCACTACTAAATCATGTCCCTTCTAACATGCAGATGCCATGAACACATTCAAAAGACCTTGTGTTGGTTTTTCCCTATCACTGGTTTCCCTGAATCTGGGTAAAAAAAGTTAAAAAAGGACTAGGAAATAAAATATTGTAGAATGAGGAGAGGAACTTCTCTGTTGCTTTATTATCTTTTTTTTTTCTACCAAGACTTTACTCCTAAGCATGCAATTCTGACAGTTGTTCTAAAATATTTCAAGCTGGGTTGTCAAAGAGTAATTGGACACATTGTTCTCAGTTCCAGGAGGGCTGTTGAGGAATGCAACAAACTACAGAGACATGGATTCTTCTTCACTTCTAAGAATAAAACTAGGGTTTAGAACACAGAAGAAAGATAGGGGCTTGGCTCTAGAGCAGACACAGTTGTGGAAAGGATATTGGGGAAAAAATGGGAAAATAAAACAGTTTGTGAACCTGCATGCAAGGTATCAAATGTGTAGCTGCAGCCAGGCACCAGCTGAATGGTGAGGAGGTGGTTGATGAGTGGAAATTCCATAAGGTGGAGGTTCACAGGAAACCAGGATCACCCAGGTGAGCTGAGAAGAGGAATCACCACCCTATGCTCCTGGGTGCACCTAGTGACTCTCACCTACACTACTGGAAGGGTTCCCTCTTTTCCTGTTTGAGCCATGGCCTATGTCTCTGAATTTCAGGTTTGATAACTATTCTGCCAACGTGATGGTTGACAGCAAGCCTGTGAATCTGGGACTCTGGGATACTGCTGGACAAGAGGATTATGACAGGCTGAGGCCGCTCTCTTACCCGCAGACGGTGGGTCACACTCTGTGCCCCTCCTCCCTTCCTCCTCAGCTACATCTCCATCCCTCACTGTAAAACTCAGTGTGTGCCGTGAAACAGTGACAGAGTTGTTATTGTCTCTCTGAGCCCTTTTCTGAGAATATCTCTGTTGATATACAACTGCCTTGAAACCTGAAAATTGAAAGATATCTTAAGGATATTTTGGAGCTAAACTCACATAACTGGTATAACTGAGCAAGAAAGCAAGACATTCAAAGACACTCTTGAACTCAGCTGACACTGACTTTGTGTGGGGCAGATACCTTACACAGCCCTGGAAGAAATCTTCCCTTTGTAAAGTTAAGGTGGTTCATGGAATTTAAGAGCTGAGGCAGGAGCTTGTCACATTTCTGTGAACCTCACTCTTCTGACTTCTGCCTTTTAAAAGAAGATATGATTTGTGGGCATGTGATTGATCTGCTGGTGCCTCTAGCAGAAAAAAATGGGTGCCTCAGATACTGTGTTCACCAGTTTTTCACCACAGATTTCACTGACAGATTTCAGAGTTTAAGGATCATCTTTTCTGGAGAATGTTGTTTTAAGCAGTCTTTTGGCAAGCTCAGAAAGACCTTGATGCATCAGGCATTAGTCTAAAGGTTGCCACTGCAAACAAAAAGGTTAGGAATTGATTAGAAATTATTTGTTTGGGCTAGATTAAGCCACCTAAAAATCAGACACCTGGTATAAGGTGGTTTTGCCTGCAGTCAGTGCAAACAGGTCTATTTCTCAGCAGCATGTTTGCATCCACCCTGGGACATATTTCAAGGATAGGTGGAGGAATATGTCTCCAAGGCTTTTGTCTCTGATGGCTGTAGAAGTTTGGAAATGGATAGTCTGGGTCTGGCACCACTGCCCCAGCTAAGTGAAGCTGGATGAAATAGATATAACCTTGATGAGCTGGTATGGTTTTGGTTTTGTTTGGTTTGCTCTGGTTTTAAAAGAAGTCTAAATTCTACCATGCCCAGGAGAATCACTTACCTGGAGAGTGTGCCTCCTCTGAGTCCTGCATGTATACTTTTTAGGCTGAAACTAGGTCTGTCTCAACTGTAGGCAAAATTACTTTGGCCTGAAAGCTCTCTGGTGTTCTGTGAGAAATGGGCAGGAAGCTGTCAGGCCATTTCCCATGAGGATGAGTGTGCCAACCACAAAAACCCCATTCTCAGAGTTGACCGTTTGGCTCTTCTGATAATGGTGGCCATGGTTACAATGATTCAGGGGAGCAGAGATCCTTCTCTCCAGTAGAGGCAAGAAGCAGCAGTCAGGACTTTTATATTGTAGAGAGAGCTTTCCCAGGCACAGCCCTCTGCTGCAGAGGGAGGGTGCTGCCCACACACACTTCTCCTCTCCTCCCATCCCCTCCCCATCGTGCCATCCCATGCTCCCATCCTAACTCTGCACCATGGTTGTATGCCTACAGGATGTCTTCCTGATCTGCTTCTCCCTTGTCAGCCCAGCATCTTATGAAAACGTCCGAGCTAAGGTGAGGGCCGTGTCCTGGTCCACCAGAGTGTGAGGGGGGTGATGTTGGTGGTGGTCTTGCAAGAACAGCGAGTATGGGTAGAGACTACCACTAGGACATCTAGGTTTAAGAGGTCATATCTCTTTCCTGTTAGTCAGAAACCTCCTTCAGATGCCTTTTCTGGTTCGTTTCAATGAGGGCAGCCAACTCTACTAATGGGCAAATATTCATCTTGCTGGGCTATTGTGCTGTCAGATCACAGACTCATATTTGGATGGCATCTTTCAGCCAAAACTGTCAAAGCATCAACACACAGGACTGGTCCATAGGGTGTAAGAAGCAGGCACCCACAGCTTTTAGATGGGAAGTGAGGGAAGAAGGGAGAGATTGGTGAACAGGAGAACAAGATCATGTCCTTCCTACCATTTTAAGGTTCTTCCCTGGGTGGGAGGGTCAAGGGCAGAGAGCAGCTTGTGCTTTCGTGTAACAAAATTTGAGCCCCCTGTTAGGGATTTTGCCTGAGGGACCCAGCAACAGGAGCTGGCCTGGGCCAGGCTATAGTGCCCAACAGTGGATGTGAGAAAGGACAGGCTGTTAGCTACCTTGCTGACATTTTTTTCAGGAGTGCCTCTTTGTTTTCCCATGTGCATGCCTATATGTGTGACCTCTTCTCACATCTCTGGCATTTTGCTCCATTGCTAGTGGTTCCCTGAGGTGCGGCACCACTGCCCAAGCACTCCAATCATCCTCGTGGGCACAAAGCTGGATCTCCGCGATGACAAGGACACCATTGAGAAGCTGAAGGAGAAGAAGCTATCCCCCATAACGTATCCTCAGGGTCTTGCTCTGGCCAAGGAAATAGGTATGTGTTTGGGAATCATCCTGGACCTACTGAAAGGAGAGGGGCAGAAGAAAAGGGCTTCACCTCAGTTTACGAGGCTTTTGTAGCAGTAGCTGGCAATGGTATCTCTGAGGGACACAAGGAGACACATCCAGGGTCATGGGACAAAATGCACTTTAGGAGACTCAGGAAGGAGATCTGCTTCTTGAGGAAGACTTAACCCCTCAGCTGTCTGTTTTCTGCCTCCCTCTGGCCACCATCCTCCACTTACACACACAGCTACACTCTTTCACATTCTCCTCCCCTTTTACTCTGCTTACTTCTATCTGGGGCAATATTTATTCTGTACAAGCCACAGCTGCACTGTGGGCAGAGGCCACTCCTCCATATCCGGAGAGAGGCAGAAGAGAGGGTTTTAACCTCTCTCAGGAAGAGTTGCAACTGCAGTTTCCTGTCCCTGCCTCTGCTGGGGCCTGTATGTGCAATCCCAGATATCAGTGTCTCACCCCACCATCCAGCTCGTCTCAGATGTGGCACACAGAAGTAGGAGAGTGAGTGAGAAACGCAGCTTGAGGGAGTTTTCAGGAAGGAGTTTAGCAGAGAGAGTGTCTGGCCAGGATGACATGGTGAGACTCCAACAATGGCTCTGCTCTGGCTACATGGGTAGCCGGTAGGCAAACCTAGGTCTAGTGCAAAAGAGCAAAGCTGGCAAGCTTTGCTCTGGAGTCAAGACTGTTTGAGTGAGTGAAATGTGTCCTGACAATGTGTCATGTCTTTGATCACCTGAGATGTGTTTATTCAGTCTGGGCAAGAGCCAGGTGCCATGCTTTCTAGCATAAAGAGCAGAAACCTGGGTATCCCCAGCTCCCTCCCCATTGCAACACCTGCTTCCCTCCTGACAGACTCTGTGAAATACCTCGAGTGCTCGGCTCTGACGCAGCGCGGCCTCAAGACAGTGTTTGACGAGGCCATCCGAGCAGTCCTGTGCCCGCAGCCCACCCGGACAAAGAAACGGGTGTGCAGCCTCCTCTAAGCAAGTAAGTCTGACAGAGCTCCCTGGGAGTGACTCCAGTGGTGCTTTACTGCCCCTGAACCCAGACACTCTGTTCCTGGTGAGACTGTTGGAGTGGGTCACCTTCAAAGAGAGAGAGGGAGACAGCTGATCCTGCTTGGGGAAAGGACAGGACATGGTATGATGCACACAGGATCAACTTCCCCCTCTTTTCTGCTTGACTGTAGGCTAGTTTGTTCCCATCTCTTGATGTGGGGCAGCCTAGGATTTTCCACATGTGCCCTCACAGAGAACTGTCTGTCATCTTCTGCCACAGAGGGAAGTACATCCAGGCTGCCCTGGGGATGACCTGCTATGAGACCTATAGCCTTTGCCTGTATTAAAAAAAAGGAGGAAAAGAAAAAGCTGTTCTTTATTCATGGCAGTTGCTAGTGACCCTTCCTCTTACCAAGCCCTGCTTACCTCGGGGGGTTTTTTGTGTTGCTCATTGGCAAGTGGCAGCTTCTCCTGCAGGACTCCTTTACTCCTTATATTGTCCCTATCTCCCTCCACTTCAGTACAAGGCAGCAGAGGAAGGAGAGAGGCTTCAGGACAACAGTCAAAGCTGGTCAGAGCCTAATGAGAGAGAACTTTGAGAACCTGCTAGTTTGGACCTTTTCCCTCCATACACCCACCATCACCAGAGCAGAGGGAGGGAGAGCAGGAAAATAGTTCAGCTGGTATAATGAGGTCTATCATGTTTTTGGCTGTAGATCCCAGCCTTGTCCGAATGCCAGGCGCTGCCGAGCACACAGGAGAGTGATGGCTCCAGCAACCCGGAGCTCAGCACCTTGGGATGGTTATTGCATTTTACTTTTGCCGGCTTGAAAGACTGCAGTGGGTCTGCAGCACTGGTTTGTGTGTTCACACAACGTCCCCGCTCTTGCCTCTCCTGCCCAAATGCCCCTTCCCTTCCTTCCACTGTAACCTTGAGGTTACAACGTAGAGAATAAGACCAAATAAACAGACTGTACATTCTTGTCATGTCCGTGATGTGTTGCACCTCAGGGGGACACAGCCCTGGAGCCATGAGCAATGGGAAGGCTGGGCTGGAGGCACCTCCCAGCTGTGCCCCTCCTTCCACAGGGACAACCCAGGCAGCACCACACGAAGCCGGGTGAGCCCTAGTTGCTGTTGTTAGATGAAACCAGGCCTGATTCATCCTCCAAGTCGCTAAGGTCTTAGCTGAGCCCCCTGCATTTATTTTACCTTTCCTCTTCTCAGTCTCTATGTGTTTAAAGGAAAAGTTGTCTCCCCTCTGTGCCACACAGAGGATGGGATGCAGCCTTTGGGAGGGGACACCTGGACACAGACTACTCTCCATGGGGACTGCCTCCGCAGGTTGCTGGGGTCATCTTTTCACCAAAACATTGCTGCATTAATCTTTCTAAGCTCTGTCACTTCCACACTGCCAGACACAGGCAGAGTGAGAATAGAAAGGGGGAGGGCAGGGAAAGAAATTAAAGAGGGAGGAATGAGTCACCAGTCCAGACAAATTGCCTCCAAGACACTAAAATTAGGCTGAAGAGAGTGGTCCCAGCGGTACTATGGATCTGGCAGCTGTGAGCATCTCCTTTCCTGATGCATTGCAGGGACTTGAGAGTGTTACAGGGTGGCTGCTACTGCCACTACTTGTGGGAGAGAGGAAGGCTCAGAGTGTGATGATCACACTGCAGAATCCTGCAGTCCTAAGAGGGCACAGAGAAACTATGGAGTTGAGCCAGATTACTGCTCCTGGATGCCGCAAAACTTCTGAGCTTCAAAGGCTGCTTCCTGCATTAAGGAGGTGCATTGGTGATGACAGATACAGCCAGACACAGTGAAGGTCCCGAGGTACCCTGCTGCCATGGAAATTTCTGCAATTTCGATTCATGGTCAGACCTAAATAAGGCAGTTAATTCAGTGATGTGACACATTACCTACTGATAAAGTTCAGAGCAACTTTGGCGGACACCCTGTGGCAGGGAATTCTACAAATATCTGCACTGCACTTGGGCTGCTGGATGAATTGCCCAGGCCCCATCCAAAGGTAATGTAAATTATGACAATGTAAGTCCAGAAGAGTAAAAATTAAGCCCTCGGTATGGGCATATACCTGTGAAAGGGCAGGGGACACAGAGTACTTGAAAATGGGATCTAACCTCCTTTAATCATCCTAAGCATGACTCAAAGCAATATATTCCCAGTGGTTTATCACTTCTCTCCAGATTTCAAGCCTTGGCTTTTACCTTTTCAGTCTGCCTCATCCCCTGTCGTGTATAGCAATGCATACGACGTATGTGAAACAAAATTCATGTCTCTGCCTCCCTGTGGAGGTTCACAGGCTCAGCTCTCCTCCCAACAAAATTTAAGCAGTTTGCTCCTCCACTGGAGCTGAGACAGAGGATGGGACACTACTCAGAGCACTACTCAGAGGAAGTGATCTGGAGACCTAGAATTTGTGATCCTGTGACTGTGCTTATGCTAATAAATTTGCCTGCAAGGGTTAATAGGACCGTGTAGAACTCCACTGTTGCATGGCTCTGTTTCTTCTAATCAAGAAGCCTGGGGGCTTCTGCATGGTGCTACAGACACCTGCCCTGCCATGGTAAAGAAAACCTCTGGGTGCTACCCATGCCATTCCTTCCCTAGTGAGGACTCCTCTCTCTTCTGTGAATCCTCCAATACCCAATGAATCCTCCTCTCTCCAGACAGCACTGTGGCTAAGTTCTAGCCTAAAGAGGCCTGACAGCTTTGAAGTCCTGTATTGTCTTCATCAGCTCACCTTTGAGCAGCACTGGCCGCACATGAAGTTGCCCAACTTCTGGATGCCAGATTTTATACCCTGGCTGTGTTGTGCTTGAAGAGATACTGCCTTCTTTTGTTAAAAATGAAATATTTCTTTCCCGCACCTCGCATTCCCTAGGAATGGAATTTACCCTAGGGGCTCAAATGCTCACAACAGCAGTGTCTAATATAAAGAACTGGGTGATGCACAGCACAACGAGTCACTGATATTAGCTGCAGAGCAGAAAACAGGGCGAGAATGACAAAGAAGCCCTTTGTGCAGGGAACGGGATGGGGAAATCCTTTGTGGGACAACCGCTCACACAAAGATTAATTTCTTTCTTAGATCTGCTTCTTCTGTGTCTATGTCTTCCAGCAAAGGTGAAATCTGGTAGGAGAGTTTGGTGCTGTTAAACTGGAACATTTTCCCAAAGAAGATGCAAAAGACGAGATCGTGTATGGAGCCAGGGAAAGGGAAAGAGTTGAAACAGACAGTCCTCTATCTGCCCATCTGCCCTCACCTCCATCCATCTGGAGGTGCTCACGGGGCAGAACAGAAGGGAGAAGGGTTTGTGTGCTCAACATTTGCCCCTATTTCTGAGCACTCTGCCAGCCAGAAGGTTTTGCTGTGTCCCTGCAGCTCCGAGCAGCACGAGTCCTGCCTGCAAGACCCTTGGATCAGGGGCCCATTTCCTGGGTGCCCCTAGGACAGCCGAGCTGAGTCGAGTCTCCCCCTCCTGCACGCCACTCTCCCACCACATAGCTACTCTCTGTATCCCTCTTTTCTTCCTCTCCCTCTTCCCTCCACTGTCATCAGCTTCTTTTACCGCACTCCTCATTCCTTCATCCTCCCCTCTTCTGCGTTCCCCTTATCCCTCTGCCTATCTCCTTGCGCCTCCCTCTCCTGCTTTTATTCTCCATCTCGGTATCTCCCCCCGCTCATCTTTGTTCTCCTGCCCTGTCGTCCATCCCCTCCTTCTCCTGCCGGTGTTTCCGTGCCTGGCGCCCATTGGCTCCCGGCACCCGTTCCCCGGTACCGGAGCCCGGCTCCCTCTGCCCGCGCCCCGCGGACGGTGGGGGCTGCGGGGGGAGAGACGCAGGGGCGTGGGGCTGAGGGCCCCGCACCTCCCGCCCCCCCCGGGCCCCTTCCCACGCCAGGCATGGCGGGGGTGGTGGGCAATTCCGGGGAGAGGGACTCGCGCCTCCGCTAGCGCTCGGCGGGGCTCGCTCCCTCCCGGAGCGCTTTACTCTGTCGCGGTTAAGAAAGGGGAAAAGCATGACACGGATTCTCCCGGGGAAGCGGAGGAAAATGTACATCCCGACGACATGTAAGTACCCGGCGGCTCTCCCCGCTCTGCCCAGATGCCTACCGCGGGCATGAGTCCGTGCAGAAGTTAAGTCTGCAGTTCCAGAGAAGAAAACCTGCCGACCACCCCCTGCTGCCGACCCTCCAACTCTGCCAGTCCAGCCTGGTCCTTACGAGAGAGCTCAACCCCGAGGTGAGACGGGAGAGTCCTGAGCTGGAGCAGGGCCATGGGAAACAGGGGGGACAAGAGGGGAGGGGGTCAAAGGGATGGTGCAGGTTATTTGGCTGTGTTGTCCCTCACAGCTGCTATTCACGGTTTGTTACCAGGACTAGGCTCAGCTTTCAGCATCCACCTCCTCCTCTCATTCAATGCAGAAACATATATTTATATACATATATTTATTTATTTTTTCCCTAAAGAAAGAAGTAGTGCCAGCTTCCCATCTCTTCCTACCTCTCTGCCCTCTTCCTGCTCTCCAGCTGCATGAACCAGGCATATTCTAGTGGCACTTGTTAGAGGATCCCACGCCTCTTGCAACAGGTGCTGTCCACATCAGGAACAGATCCAAGTGGATGCCAACACACTATCAGTCTGAAGCCAGGGTTCCTCACCAGCTCCTACCTATGCATGTGCTGCCAAAGCAACCAGCAGAGTGGATCCAAACGAGATGGAGCATTGGTGCCCAGTGTTTTTTCTGCCAAACTAGCCAAAATGTGTGACATAGCATTTGAGCTTGTACATGGTACTTGAGAAAGTTAAAATGGCAGCAACAGACCACACCTGCTTAAAGAGCAAGTTTCTCTCCTGCAACTGCCTGAGCAGAAAAATGAGTTTATAGGAAACCCACGCTTTTTGTTGCATGCCTTAGCATTTTTGATAGAGCTTCTGAAGCTACCCTGAAGCTGGATTTACTGTATTGCTAAACAACAGTCTGAACAACTGGCTTTGAGGTCTGGATCCCAGACACTTCTTCAAACATTTTGCAGTTCCACCAGGAATATCTCCATCTATATTATGTATTTATAAGGCTGCAATTGTTTTCTCTTTTTCTTCTTTAAATTCCTTTGCACGCAAGGGGAAATCCAAAGGGATTCCTATCCATGTCTTCATCATTTAGAGGATCATCTTTTTATGAGCATTCTGTTTTGGCTTCTGCCACCTTTTGTAGGGATCTTTGTCCATAGAGCAGCCATTGCCCTCCTCTTTTCTCCAACAGGTGATTTGTGTCACTAGAACAGAATTGGAAAAAATATCAGAGGAAACATCCTTGAACTTAGAGTTTTCAAGTCACTTCATACTCTGTTTTTTCATTGCAGCCTCTCATGATGTGGGGGCAACCCAGTGCTGCAGGACCCCGTGAGATAGGCTTCTGTCAGGACAGTGTGTCACAGCCCAAGGCACCTGAAAATTAGGAAAATCTAAATAATCCCAGACCTTCAAAGCTCAAATGCTCTAAAGCAGGAAACATTTATACAATAGCCTGTAGAACATTTATACAATAGCCTTAAAACATAATTGCTCAACTGTGTTTTTATGGGGCTATCAGATGATGTTCCTTCAGCATAAAATTTGATACATCTGTGGAGTCTGTTGGGTTTGTCTGTCTGATGTCCAAGGAATCCATCTAAAGCTCAGGTCTCCCCTAGGGTTTCCAGAACTTGGAATGGCACCTACAAAACAAACAAATAAACAAACAAACAAACAAGTAACAAAACCCCAGCCAAACAAAAAAACCCCAAACACTGTAATATTAGACAATTGTGAAGAAAGTTGTGATGTTACAGAAAATCACATCTGTGAGAAAAGTCTCTGGAGTGTTTCTGGCCTCCTGAAAGTAGTTAAGGTTGTGAGTCCTTTCCTTTGACATCCCCAGTTTTAATTTCAATAGAAAAGGAGCTTCAGAGCCATAAGTGGTTTGTTGAGGTATGGAAAGGTGAGCTTCAGGTTCCCCATTCGCTTCCACCAAGTCATCTTCCCTTCCAAGGATCTAATTCAGTGGGATGACCCTGTCAGCCCATACCTCAAGAAGATTTTTCCAGAGCTGAAGTAATCTTGAAAGAAACACAAATCTCCCCTGCATTAGGTTTTCCAGGGTGTCTCTGGTCCACCGTATGTGCTGGGCTCTGTATTTCACATGTGGGCCCCTGACAAAAGGCACATCCATCCCTTAACTGTCCCTTCCCTCCCTACAGCTCCTCACCCAGTGTCAGCAGTGAGCGGGTGGTGAATGGAGAGTTTGTTTGCTCAAGGCTGTCGCTGAGTGAGCTGAGTGCTGTTTCCATGCCAAACCCTGACATGACAAGCAATTGGGCTCCTCAGCCTAGGAGGGCTGGGACACTGCTTTGGTGTTGCAAACAGGTAGGACAGGCAGAGCCTCTACTATTAGCAGTGTGTTGCAGCATGCAGAAGGAGAGGGAGAGAATGGTGGGGAGAACAAGAGGAAAAGAGACAAAAGGGATCTGGACTGATACCTCTTGGTGTACCCAAAATTATCTTTCCTTTACTTTCAAACTGTCATAACACAAACCAGCTGCCCTCCAGCTCAGGTGCTGAGCTAAGCCTCTCTGCTTGGACTGAAAGTGATTTTCCTTCTCCTGTGGGGCTAACAATAACCTGGCCAGTCCAAAAAGAGCTTCAGCAAGCAGGAGAATAAATAGAGAATAGAAAAGTCAGAGTTGGAAAGACACCTTGTCACTGGATGCTTTTCCCTCTTTTGTTTGTAAATCACCTGCCACCTATAAATGAGAACCAGGCCCCTGGTGACCATGTCCTCAGTATTGAATCCCTTAGCAGAAAATGAAAACTTTCCCTGTCTTTATGCTAGTTTGTTGTTCTTTCCCCAGAGAATCTTTTTCTAGAGGAGAGGCCCACATTGAGCCATCTCCTTGATTGTCCCTCCATGTCCATGTGCCTTGCAGGACTAGATGGGTTTGATATTGTCCTAGATTTTCCAGTATCTACTAGCATCCACAAACTCCCCTTGATTTCCCATGCCTGCCCACACTAACACACAACTAATGTGGTGATTTTACCTGTGGCTTGTTCAGCTGTCATGTCCCCAGTATCAATGGTTTTTTTTCTCTTCCCCTCAGCTCCAGATTGCTAACTGATCCTGCAAGGACACTGCCCCCTGCTCTCTTCCCTGCCTCTGCTATGGACACTTCTGCTTTTAGTCTCCCCACACCGGCAGTGTTGGAGGAGGGGAATGTCTCCAGTAGCTGGGCAGGCTTCACTACCCCCAACAGCTCCTCCACTGTCAGCCCTGGTGTAGCGGTCAGCGGTGTTCTCATCCCCGTGGTCTACCTCATTGTCTGTGTGGTGGGGTTGGCTGGGAATTCCCTGGTCATTTATGTGGTCCTGCGGCACTCCGTGAGCGAGTCGGTGACCAACGTGTACATCTTGAACCTGGCCCTGGCTGATGAGCTCTTCATGCTGGGCCTGCCCTTCCTGGCTGCGCAAAATGCCCTGTCCTACTGGCCATTTGGTTCTTTCATGTGCCGCCTGGTGATGGCCGTGGATGCCATCAACCAGTTCACCAGCATCTTCTGCCTGACGGTGATGAGCGTTGACCGCTACCTGGCCGTGGTCCACCCAGGGAAGTCCTCCAAATGGAGGACAGCACGGGTGGCCAAGGCCGTGAGCGTAACCATGTGGGTGCTGTCTTCCATAGTGGTGCTGCCCGTGGTTGTCTTCTCAGATGTCCCTTTAGGGATGAGTACATGCCACATCCAGTGGCCAGAGCCTGCCTCGGTGTGGAGAGCTGGCTTCATTGTCTACACTGCTACCCTGGGCTTCTTTGGACCACTGCTGGTGATTTGTCTCTGCTACCTCCTGATTGTTGTGAAGGTTCGCTCCTCTGGCAGGCGGGTGAGGGCTCTGTCCTCCAAGCACAAGATGTCAGAGCGCAGAGTGACCCGCATGGTGGTGACTGTGGTGGCTGTCTTCGTCCTTTGCTGGCTCCCCTTCTACGTCCTCAACATAATCAATGTTGTCTGCCCGCTGCCGGAGGAGCCATCCCTCTTTGGAGTCTACTTCCTTGTGGTGGTGCTGCCGTATGCCAACAGCTGCGCCAATCCCATCATCTATGGCTTCCTCTCCTACCGCTTCAAGCAGGGCTTCCGCAGGGCCATCTTCAGGCCATCCCGCCGAGTCCAGAGCCAGGAGGTGCCAGCATGCCCCCCAGAGAAGATTGATGACGAAAGGGAAGAGGGTGAGATCAGCAAGATCACCCAGAACGGAAATGACAGGCAGCAGCACCCTCTAAGCAGTGGAGAAGGAAAAAGCAATGAGCAAAAACCTCTCCCTGAGGAGCCTGCAGGGTGCGAAAAGAGGAACAAATTGCATGTCAGTTATTTATGATGAAAGGCGTGGTACAGGGGAAAGAGACATTGGGACATAGGATCCCCTTCACATTCTCTGCTTTCAAAGGCAATGGGAGACATCGATACAAGGGAATAATAACTCCAAGAATATGCTTGACAATGAATATGGCTCCATGATCTTGTGGAAAAAACAATGCATTGTTCTTGACTTTGGAAGAGACACCTGAGGTTTATGTAATACTAGTGTTACCAGAAATTGGTAAAAAATAAAATCTCCTTAACACTAATGTAGCATTAAGATGCAGGCATTTTTTATTTGGCTCGATGCACATGGGGATATCTCTTTCTCCTGATAATCCTTCAAAATATCATGCATGCCGAGTAGAGAAAAAGCTCCCACTATATTTTACATACATGCTCATTGATTTTCCCAGAATAAACGTACATGTGATATTAATTTCCCCCAAATCATTAATGTATTATCACATGTGTTCTTTACATATGTTTTCTTCTGTCCTGGGAGTCTCTTGGTGGTCCCTTGTTTCTGGTGACCCCAAAGTCATACCTGACTGCCTGGTGAACTGGTAAAAATTGGCACAACTGGGCTGGTTGCTTTCAAGTTCTTCCTACAGAATAAACAATGTGCTGTTCCATAGTCCAGTGGTGTTTGAAGAATAAGCATTGTATTCGCCACCAGGAGCAAACAATTTTTCATCTGGCAACACCAGGTAAAAAGAAAACTGCATTTAGGAAGAGCTGAAGAGATGATGGGTACTGAGAGTACAGAGAGAGCAAGGTCAGCCCTAGAGCGATGATCTGCCCTTAAATGACCTTGCTTTGGAGGGGATAGGCTGCCATCTCATGGTGGCACCTCGAGGAAGTCCCAAAATGGCATACCACATATAGGCAACCCAGTGCCTTGACTATCCTCCTTATAAACATGAGAAGTGGTTTACCTTAAAAGATGAACAGGAAAGAGAAATGTCTGCAGCAAACACATACCAGCCAGTTGCATGCATGGCTGGCCCCTCTCTAGTTCTTCAAAAAGTCTTGGGGACAGTTTTCAGCCCATGCTGGTCATGGCTGGAGACCACTGACTGCTCAAAACCTCCTCTTTCTTTCCAGTACCCTTATGGACTCTGGGCAGGATGACGAGACTTACCTGGAAAAGAAAAATGGAATATTTCTTTCCTGCACCTCGCATTCCTCAGGGTTCTCCTGGTGCCTCTGCACCCTTGTGGGAGGTGTAACAAGGGTAGAGAAGAAGACAATGAGACATGAGTTGGAGGCAGCATTTCTTTTCTTCTCCTTAAGCTTTACTGTAAATTAAAAAAAGCCTTTGGACTTAGAAGGTCAGGTGAGCAAAACTGTTCCATGTGTTTAGGGTAGGAGGTGCTATAGATTTGGCTCTCCTGAGAATACACAATGTCTTTGAGTTGAATCAATCTCTGTATGGAGTCATGTTTGGATACAAGAGATGAAGGCATCTCTCAGTACAGGATGGGGCAGGAAGCAGACAAAGGTCAGGGGATCTCCAGTGTGTGGGAGTTGTGGTTGTAAAGAGTCTGGGCAATATTGGAACCAATTTTTCCTGTGGGAAGTGGTAGAGTGTTTGGCTCAGGGTGGTAAACAAATGATGTGTCTGCCTGCAAGGTAGTTGTAGGCAAACTTTATTTCCTGGATTGTACATGTATGGGGATGGCTGAAGAGGATCGTAGACCGAGGAGTCAGGGCTGGTGGGAAGCTGGTGCCAGTCTTGGGCACTGATGTTCATCTGCTGGGGGTGTGCACATGTGTACAGGGGGTACCTAAGGGGATATGCATGTGTTCAAGCATACACAAAAACAGATGAGAGAGTGTGTTTATGTAATTGCAGGATGTTTAAGTGTGGATGTGAATGCTTGGATAAGAGTTGGAGAGCAAGTGTGCTGGATGGAGTGGAGTTGGTTGAGTGCTTGCTCCTGCACACTGGTTGTTGCAGGGAAGTTTTGGATGGGCCCATCTCAGTGTGCAGGCTAGAAAAGCAGCACTGTACAAGGGTGGGTGGTGGGATTAAGGGCTCCCTCTCCACTTTGGCTTCATTCCTGCAGCTCTGCTAAAATGTCTGTCCCCACACTTTTAACTTCTCCATGAATGCTATTGCTAAGCTACAGCCACTGAAATGACCCTCATACTGCAGCCCTTTGAGCAGCTTTCTCCACAAACAATTTTGAGAAATGGGAAGGAGGGACCCACCAGAAGGACACATGAGATGTGGGAGGTAGTGACTAGTGGAGGGTCAGTTATGGGAGGTGGCTGGGTAATGGAAAGATGTATCACAGGTCACTTGAGAGAAGGTAAGAGAAGGGAAGGAGTGGCATGGGGTCCGGTGTGCTGGGACAGAAGCCAAAAGCCCTGAGCTGGAAAGCAAAACAAGCTGCAGCAGCTGAAGATCATGGGAAAAGAACCACTCTATGAGGAAGCAAGAGTCAAGGTCACACAAAGGCAAAATGAAAAGACAATGTCACAGTGGACACGGAAAGAACCACACGAGGACACGCTGGTGAGTGAAGCAGGAAAAAGGGGTGAGTTTATTTACAAAACTCAGTTTTATACATTTCCTATGGGGCCTGTGGATTGGAGGATGGAATTCCACCTCTCAATCCACATTGGTCAAGCCAACTGTCAATCACATTTCTCCTCCCACCTAGAAATACGTAAACAATGAAAGACAGTCAGCAAAACATGGCCAGTGTTTATAGTAGAAAGTGTGATAAGGTAAAATTTCTGACTCCAATATGAAGAACTTTACAGAAGGCTTAGAAAAGTCTTCAAAATCAAGGTGACACAAGAAGGCCTGGCAGGCATCAGAACTGCAGTGCAGGGCATCCGACCTTGGAAAAGGAGTGTCACAAGGTGTCAGGTGAACAGACATCTCTTCACCAGGTTAGAGAGCAGAGGAGGGGGAGTGGGAAATGCAGACACAGCCAACCAAAACACATTCAGCTGTGCTCTCAGCCATGGTGCTGCCATCACCTCCATGACAAAGATTGTTCCCTGAAATCCTACAGCCTTGTGTTTCCTGTTTAAACCTGGGACACTGGTGCCAAGCTGTCCCTGCTTGCAGGCTCAGCCTCGGGAGCTGAGCTGCCTGCCAGACCACGCAGGAACTGCTCAGGTGCCCTTACAGCACTCCCCTCAGCACAGGCAGTCAGACATCCAGGAATGCAGGCTCAACTCACAGGAAAAAGAAAGAGCTTGGTAGCAAGTTCCTATCTTCTGCTATGTCTTTGCATCTTTTTCTCCTTCAGTCCATGCATTGGCTTCCCACACTGTGGGCCCCAGTCAGAAAAGCAGTCAAACTATTCATGGGCATACAGTTGGACTAAAAAAAGCCTGTTTTAGTTTCTTAGAGAGCTCCTGCAACATCCACTGGATGCAACACAACCAAGAAATCCTGGCAGGATTGTCAAAGGATGGACTGCCAAAGCTTCTGCTTCTATAAGGGGGAACAAGAGGTGGAAAGATTAAAAGGGCTGACTACCAAATGGTCAGGTAGATGGACAACACAGCGCTTCCAACTCTGGTCTGTGTTGCTCCTCTTGCAAAGAAGAGCAGAGCCAAGTGAATGCTGAACTCCCCTGGCAGAGCAATCCCTGCAGACGGAGCAGAAACTGAATTATCTGAGGAGCTTGCTCATGGTTGATGCCCGGGCACTGAAGAAGGCATGTGGCTGTGGACAAGGACCTTGCAGGAAGCAGCTCAGGTGGCTGGGGGCCAGATATAGGATGGGTTTCCTTATCCATGGGGTGGCAGCCCAGCTGCTGTGGGGAGATGGGGGAAGTTCCCCAGCTGCCCATACTTAACAGAGACAGTCTCCTTCATCACCAAACTGGGCTGAGACTTCATTTCACACGCCTTTGCAGCTCCATCTGCTGCAAATCACCATTCAAGAAACTCTGTCAACTGGTTGGCTTCTTAAAATACCAACATTCCTTAAGAGCCCAAGCACTGCAATGCCAGCACCAAGCAAGTGTGCCAAGGAGACATCATTTTGACACAAGGAATCTGAGCTCCTACCAAGGCAGCTCTGCAGGGTGGCCTGCTGGGGCAAACAAAATGTGTTTCAGGGAGATATTCAGGCAAAAAGAAAAATTGAGACCTTTAGATTAAATAGGGGTTTAAAACAAGAGACACAAACATCACATTTTTCTGTCTTGTGTTTTCCTTGCACCCCTAGGCTGTATCCTGTTTTGCAGTGACAAATTGGGGAAATAAAAAAATAATGATGAACAGAAAATAAGACTGGGGGAGGGGAAGGAAAAGGTATTTCTTTTCCAAAATTCATGAGGAGAAAACAAATGCCACAAAATTCTTCAAACTATCACCACGGATTTAAAGGATATTTTTCATAGGAACATGCCTTTAGAATAATGGTTAGAAGGTCACTGCCCCAGCACTGTCTCTCTATTGGTGAATCCCCAGAGTCTTCTGTGGTAATGGCATTAATCTAACTGCCCTTGTGATCTCTCTCTCTCTTTAACGATGGTGT
>VXBR01012244.1:568672-675501 GCA_013400215.1 Cisticola juncidis | reverse complement strand
GGGGACGCGGGGGACGCGGGCGCTGCGCGGCGCGTCCTGCAGAGGGGGATCGGGCACCGGCCGGCAGCTGCGGCACCGCCAAGAGCTCCGGCCGGGCTCCTGCCCTTCCCGCTGGGGCTAGGACCGTGCTGCCAAGCGGCTGTGGAGCCTCCCCGTGCCAGCCCCCCGCGGGTTAAACATCCAGAGCGACCTGTGCAGGCAGGAGAGGCGTGCAGTCGCAGTATAGAGANTCCTTATCCATGGGGTGGCAGCCCAGCTGCTGTGGGGAGATGGGGGAAGTTCCCCAGCTGCCCATACTTAACAGAGACAGTCTCCTTCATCACCAAACTGGGCTGAGACTTCATTTCACACGCCTTTGCAGCTCCATCTGCTGCAAATCACCATTCAAGAAACTCTGTCAACTGGTTGGCTTCTTAAAATACCAACATTCCTTAAGAGCCCAAGCACTGCAATGCCAGCACCAAGCAAGTGTGCCAAGGAGACATCATTTTGACACAAGGAATCTGAGCTCCTACCAAGGCAGCTCTGCAGGGTGGCCTGCTGGGGCAAACAAAATGTGTTTCAGGGAGATATTCAGGCAAAAAGAAAAATTGAGACCTTTAGATTAAATAGGGGTTTAAAACAAGAGACACAAACATCACATTTTTCTGTCTTGTGTTTTCCTTGCACCCCTAGGCTGTATCCTGTTTTGCAGTGACAAATTGGGGAAATAAAAAAATAATGATGAACAGAAAATAAGACTGGGGGAGGGGAAGGAAAAGGTATTTCTTTTCCAAAATTCATGAGGAGAAAACAAATGCCACAAAATTCTTCAAACTATCACCACGGATTTAAAGGATATTTTTCATAGGAACATGCCTTTAGAATAATGGTTAGAAGGTCACTGCCCCAGCACTGTCTCTCTATTGGTGAATCCCCAGAGTCTTCTGTGGTAATGGCATTAATCTAACTGCCCTTGTGATCTCTCTCTCTCTTTAACGATGGTGTGGTTAACTCTGGGCAACCCAGAG
The DNA here is from genome assembly GCA_013400215.1 of Cisticola juncidis. Taxonomy (NCBI): domain Eukaryota; kingdom Metazoa; phylum Chordata; class Aves; order Passeriformes; family Cisticolidae; genus Cisticola; species Cisticola juncidis. The sequence continues at coordinate 674,491 of VXBR01012244.1, read as the reverse complement.
GGCATGGGGACCATGTGCAGTGGCTAAATGAAAGTCTGGATGTATTCAGGGGGGATTTGCTCCAGTGAGGTATGGAAAAGAGTTTTTCTATTCTGGATGCAGAGACACAGAGATAAGGGCTCCATCAAGCCCTGTGCTGCACAAAAGGTTTCATTCTTGTCACGTAGTGATCAGAGCTGCAAGACTAGAAAGGGCTGCAATGATTTCAGTAGCATTGTGCAATCCTCTTCCCAGCAAATGTGTGATTACAGATGGAGTGGAGACACAGGGAACCCATTCTGTCAGAGAGTTTGTGTGCACACGTCTGAGCGCACAAGAGCACAGAGAGGCATTTGTATGTGCTGTGTATGCATGCATGCAAATGAGTGTTTATTGCATGATTGCATGCTTGTGTGTGTGCAACTGCATAGCTGTGTATAGACACACAGACATTCATGCCATGCACGGGTTCAAGCAGATCTGTGTGTGCATGAGACCATAAGTGGCCGCCCACACAGGTGCCCACACCCCCAGACCTGTGCCAAAGCATGAGCACCAAGAATGTGGCACATTCACCTTAATGCACAGGCTCAGGCTGGGAGAGGGCATCTGCACTTTGCCAAGGTGCACACACCCCCACCCACCAAACCCAACCACACAGCCGTGGTCTGGGGCAGCTGCGTACCCACTCAGTGTGATCTTTCTGCTCTGCAGTGGATCTTCAGGAGGAAAACTGGAAGGGCAGCAAATGGTGATGGCAGAGGGGCTCCAGTGTGGAGAACCAAGGATGTGTTTCCAGGCTGTTACCAACACAGCCCACGCATAATGTTATTTGAAGCTGTTGTTAGGGAGCTGCTGTATTTGTCATCAGCAGGGAATCACAGCAGCTCGTATCAGGAACGGCAAAACTGTCCAGGCTGTGTTCTGCTTTCTGCTGTTGTGCAGGGCTGAGGAACAAGGGGGTGTGTAGAGGGGGCAGAAAGCATTGTTGTAATTTTCTCTCTAGAGAAAAGAAGGGAATACAAAAAAGAGAAACGCCTTTAAAAAGAAGATGCTCCTATCTCACCTGAGGATCCGCCAGAGAATTGAAATTACTTTATCTGCTCGAATGAGTGGAAAATATGCAAATATTTGCTCATGAAAAATTGCTGTTCTTTGCCTTCCCAAGCATAAACTGTGCAAACGCCACACACCACGCAGCCGGCTCACGCAGATCTCACACTCAGCACGTCATGCACTAACAGACACACGCGCAGACCCAGTGCGTCAATGCAGCGGGGCTGGGACACGTGCCTGGGCTGCAGCACAGCAGCCTTCTCTACATGACAAACACGGCCGCGGGGCACGGCAGTACGGATGCCTCGACTGGCAAATGTGCCTGGGCGGGCAGTGCCCCGCCGCGGCTCCCCGCTCTGCTCCGGAGCGGCCGCGGAGCTGCGGGCGGGAGGGACGCGAGAGCCCATCCCGGTGCTGCCTTGCTCTCGGGCAGGCGGGACCCCTCCGGGGGACACACAGCGGGGCGGGAGGGACAGGGCGGGGGTGGCNGAGGTGATCCTGCCCCTGTGCTCCTCTCTGGTGAGACTCCATCTGGAGTGCTGCATCCCGGTCTGGGACGCCCAATATATGAAGAACATGGACCTGTTGGAGTAAGTCCAAGACAACAATGTTGAAAATAATTAGAGGGCTGGAGCATCTGTCCCATGAACACAAGCTGAGAGAATTGGGAGAAGAGAAGGCTCCATGGAATACTTATAGTCCCTTCCAGTACCTAACAGAAGACTACAGGAAAGCTGGAGAGGGGCTTTCACAAGGGCATGTAGTGACAGAACAAGGGGGAATGGAGTTAAAATTAGGGAGGTCAGAGTTAGATTCAATATTAGGAAGAAATTGTTCACTGTGAGGGTGATGAGGCACTGGCACAGGTTGCCCAAAGATGCTGTGGCTGCCTTATCTCCAGCAGCAGGCGGCTTGGAATTGGATGATCTTGAAGATCCTTTCCAACCCAAACCACCCTGTGATTCTGTAATTCTGTCATGTCAGTCTAGTTGCCGTAGTGAAAAGCACCCTCACAGATCCAAGAGTTTGTGAGCTCTTAAACACCAACATCCTTGCCTATCCACCTGTCCACTCATGCCCCACCACCCCATCTCTTCTCCACAAAGTTTTTGCTTCTTTGGTGAGAAACCTCATGGGTTTCTCCTCTGTGAAGAAAGTTTTCTCACTCAAACCACTGTGCACCTTTCTCAGCACTCCTTGCGAGAGCTGATATGCCCCAAGTAATGATCTGCTGTTGATAAGTGATATGGGTCATGTCTAGGGGTGTGCGTAGGAGAGGATGGCAAAGGAGTAAAATTTTCTGGGTCTACACAGGAGTGGATGGGAGGAGGGGGCTGTCAGGTGCATGCAAACACAGAAAAGCAGAAGGCAGCAAGCTTGCCTGAAGGTTATTTTTAAGAACTGGTTCAAACAGGCTACAATGTCACCTGGTATCTCTCACCCAGTCAAGCTGCTGGATCTAGATGTTCACAAGACAGCAAACTCTTTCTGGTTGCAGTGGGGATAGTCCTCCTATCCTAGGGATAGTCCTATCCTATCCTAGGGACAGTCCTATGCCAGAGTTTGAGGTGGATACTGGCACAATTCCTTGGTCTCACAGTCAGGGTCACAAGGCAAGGGTAAGAGATGGGACACTCAGGTTGGAAAAGCTGCTGATGGGGAGAGGGGCAGCCTGGGGGATGCTGTTAGGCATCTCCAACTGAGGCAGTTTATGAGCCAGTGTCTCATACCCTCCCTGCTCAGCTGGGTCACACAAGGACTGGCTGTGGGGGCACTGGGAAGTAGGAGACAAGCTCACACTTTCCTGCTCAGTATTGGAGACTGCCAGGTCTAACAACAGCTTTGCTCAAGCAGTGAGTGCAGGTGAACAACTCTTCCAGCTGCTCCTCAGCCACGTGGCATTTCAGTAATGCTCAGGAAAAGAAAAAAAGGGGAAAAAAAAAAAAGCAGAGTCTTTGCCAGGCCTTGATCTCTGTGTGAGACAGGCCAGGCAGCCAAGCAGCACACAGCAGAAATCCCTGCTGGCAGAAGTGCCTTCAAACTCAGCAGCAGCCTGCATAAAGCCAGGGAACGTGTCATTTCTGCTTGGTCCAGGCCCCACATGGGCAGAAGTCTAAGGAGAAATGTAGCCATGCAGCTGACATCTAATAAGTCTTCCCATCCTTAGAGATGTAGAAAGTATTCTAAGTTTGTACCATGCTGGTGCTGTTGAGTAACAAGGGCTGGCTGTTGCACAAGCCCTGTGCACAGACATGAAGTCCACAGGCTGGAAAAGATTCATCTAATCATAGAATCACAGAATAGTTTGGGGTTGAAGGGACCTTTAAAGGTCATCTATTCTTCCCAGCCTCTTCTATTGCCTGGCCAGAGATGATCAGGAATCCTTGTATGGCAGAGGGACAGCTGCTGTTACACGATAACCTGGAGGCACGTCAAATTACTGAAGCAAAAAACCGCATTGCCACCTTTCTGTGTCTCAGGTGTACCCCTCCCCATTTACAGGCACTGTGGAAGGGCAAGGCAAAGGTACCCAGGAGCAGTCAGGCTGTGATGGAGAGGAGGCAAGTGCAGAGCAGTGCTGCTCATCCCTTCCCAGCTCTTGAAACACGTTAGCTCTCTCTCCAACAGTAGTAACAGCAGTAGCCAAAAGCCTGAACTTTGCTTCCAGAAGGAATCAGCTGTTGAGCTGAGCAAATTGTGATGCTGTGCAGGGTGGGTGGAAGAAGGGAGGGAGGGAGGGAGGAAGGGAGGGAAGAAGGGAGAGAGGGAGGGAGAGCCAAGCCTGACACGGGCCAGAGCAGGAGGGGAGGCACTCACAAAGGCCTTGGAGGCAGGATGGAAAAGACAGTAATTACATAAGAGCACTTGGCGAGCATCTGGCTGGAGTCAGCTGGGCCCCGCCGGCTCTCCCTCCCGCTGCTAACCAGGAGCAGCTAAGGATACAGGATAGAGAGAACTCAGCGCGGGACCCCTGCGGAGGGAAGCGGAGGTAAGAGCTGCTCCGCTTCCCCTCCCGGCTTGTGATTGGAGATCGGGGGCAGAGGAGTGGGGAGCACGGGGAAGGAAAGGCAGCTGTGGTAGAGGAGAAGAAATCAGGAGGGGGAAGAGAAGGGGCTCTTCCTCTGCCTCTTGGTGCAAATTATACCTTTGCTCTGGAGGTTTGGTGAGGGAGGAGCTGTGAAGGGCGAGTGTGCATGGATGTGTGTGTGTATCTGCAACAGGGCAGATGATCCACATGTGCCACAGGGGACCTGAGCTGTACACAGGGGATAGAGAGCAGAGAAAACATCAACTTCCTTCTCCATAGCTGTGGTAGAGAGGGGTAATAGGATGGATGCACCCACTGAGACAGTATTTGTCCTTGTACTTTGCCAGTATTGTGATGGGTACAGGGAAAGGGAGGAAATGGTGGAGGAGGAAACAGCTGCTTTTGTGCAGGGATCATCGCAGTATAATCTGGACAGTGATTCCTTGGGCTGCCTCCAAGGCAAAGTGTCTGATGAGGGAGAGAGAAGATTGTTGGGCACACAAGGTGCCCCCAGGCTTGGACTGCATGGCTGGCACGGGTTTACTGGGTAGAATTCTCAAAATCTCCTGCAAATGTGACTACCCTGGCAAATATTGCTGGTACACACTGTTCCCTTTGGGGAGCAGGGCAATATTACCCTAGTAAACGTGTCTTTACTGGCATAAACTTCTGTCCAGCTGGGCAATGCCACCAGAGCATGTCTTTGTTTGCTGGCTCCTGGCAGGTCCCTATTCAGCCCAGATGAGACATTAAATACAAAGTCCTGCTTGCTACCCACTGTGAGTTGTTCTTGCAGTCAGATGAGACACAGGCAAAGGCCCCAGCTGATGAGGTCCCCCATGAAGAACATCTGCTTGGCTGTGAGCAACTCAGGAGTGCAGATGGAAATGTGGATGGAAATGAGGACAATGGCCTCCCTGCTACCTGTTTCCCTTGGAAAGGTAGAAGAGGCCAGGCATAAGGCCAAGAACTGCACAAGTGGGTAATGTCATGTTTGGAAATAAGCCAGGCAGGAAAACCCGAGAGAGGCACTGCAGGAGTTTTTTTGGGACAGAGAAGAATTTTGTCTTCAGTATCAGTCTCTAAGTTTTCATACACCCCAGAAAATCTCTTGCCTTTAACAGTATGGTCAGCTGCCAAAATTCCCATCACCAGCAGCCAGGAGTAGACAACACAACTGATCACAAAATCCCTCTTCTTTCAGCTGTAAGGCTCCATGAACACGAAGTATAGCCCTAACCTTTCACCCCCACTGCTCATTTCCCAAAAGGGGAAACTGAGGCATGGGCAAACACGGGCAACTTGCAGTGAATTTCATTGCATGTCAGTGCTGGAGCCCAGTGAGGAACTCACACACTCAGCAGTGAATTTCTCTGTCCTCTTCCTGCCCCAGCTGGAAGGCATGTTCACTCCATGTTCATTGAGCTCCAAGCTGACAGGCAGCCTGAGAATGTTTCCAGGCCTCCCAGCCCCCATTCCTCCCTTCCCCCCGAGCTCACAGTACATATTTTCTCAGAGTTTTCCGCTTGCTTCTCCAGTGGTTCTGGGGTCCTGCCAAACGCCAGCCACTCTCTGGGAAGCAGGGCCTCCCATTCCTAAACCAAACAAATGGGAGAAGGGAAACAGGAAAAGAAAAAGTCCCAGTACACGTAGACACACTCAAAATCCTATTCCCCTCAGAAACCTTGGAGCCTTCTGCAGCTCCTCTTGGAAACTGCAGGAGGCACAGTGCTGACTTTGCACTTCTGAGCCCTGCAGAACAGAGATATTGTCCATCCTTACTTCTGCCACCCAAAGATCCATATGTGCACAGACCCTCCCCCTCACACACATACCCAGGGTATAAATACCCAGGTCTGTTTTGGTGCAGGATAGAATCTTCTCATCCTCTTCCCAACAGACTTCACAGTGTGAGAAAAATCTCGTGTCTCTCCCACCCTGCATTCTTCTCCCCTCTAAAATGCCCTTCATTCCAATGTTCTGGGGCAGTCACACTGTGCTTACCCCAAAGGCACAAGCTTGTCAGCTTGGCGCCAAGCTGGGGACAATGGTCACAGCCAGGGTTTGTTTGCAGATCTCCAGTTTTGCTGGCAGGCAGCTCCCATCAGCCAGGCTCTTCTTCAGACCAGGCACACCCCTCCCATCCAAAATGCTCGACCTGATCTAAACAAGGGACATGACCAGGGGATGACACGTGCTGGAGCACAAGGCTTGGGGCTCTGCCCAGCCAAAGGGGATGACCAGAGAGGGAAAAAAACTCATGCCTCTCCCCATTGGCAGCTGCTCCTGCTAGAAATATCATGCCTGGGGCAAGAGGCCACAGTGACGTGCAGAAAAAACAATGCAGGAGAGAATGAAAGATGAAGTTTGGGGACTATGAGTGGGTCAGGCACAGCTGGGAAGAGAGCATGGCCAAGTGAAGGACTAATGCAGGGGACAAGGGACTAGCGCAAAGGACCGAGGGCAGAATTCTGTAGCATCCTGCCTGAAGAAAAGTCTGTCTCTTGCACCAATGCACCCTGCCTTGTCCATCCTGAGATGCCAAGGATGGGACATTGCCCTGCTGCTGTCCACCCCTCACACAGGGCACAGTCTTTGCTGCCTGCAGTTTTTGCAGGCTGGAAGTGAAAAGGCAGAGAGTAAAACCAAACCAACAACATGTACAAGGAAAAGGCACTTCCTAGGAAAGAGTTAAAAAGACGCTGAAACCCAAGCCGGTTTAGGATGGAGAGCACCCAAAGCCAGGGAGGGAGGAGGGAGGGAGCCGGTCCAAGCCTAGCTTGCGCACCCAGCCAGCGCTGAGCAGTGCCTGTGCCAAGAGCCGGCTTCCTTAAAGCCATGGGCCCGGGGGCCTGCCCTGCAGGCAGAGGGGAGCCGGCGAGCAGGGGCTGGGAAGCGAAGAGGGGAACCTTCGGCCTCTGGGGTGAGCAGCTGCGCTGTGCCGGGGGGCAGGCAGCAGGATGGAGGGCACAGGCTGCAAGAGGGGCTTTCTCAGCTGCTTGGCATGCCTGTCTTTCATAAGCATACTTCTCTACAAGCTGCAGAGCTTCACTTCCTTCACCCTCAGCAGCGCAGCAGCTCCCCTCTGCTCTGCCCAAAGGCTGTGCTGGGGAGCCGGCCGTCCCCTTGTGGGGGTGCTGGGCTTTGCCTGAGAACCCACTGGGCATGGGTGGGAGGGCACCGAGCTGCAGGGATGGGTGGGATTCGGTGGGGGAAAGGAGGAGGCTGAAGCTAAGTTCCCATAAGAGAAGAGGCATCTCTGCCAGGAGATGTGGGTCAGGCTTCTTCTGGGACATGGGGATTTTGGGGTTAGATTCCTATAGTTGATATGCAGTGGCAGAAGGGCTGGAGAATTTTTTTACAGCGCTTCCCACAGACTGAGCAGCCTACCAGAGCATGCTTTTGCTAAAGAACTGCTGAGGTTGGACTCAATGACCCTAGAGATCTTTTTCAATCCTAACAATTTTATGATTCTGTCTCCTTCCTCTATCCCAGCCTAGGGACTGAATATTCTAGTGGCTTTAATAGTTTGCTTAGTCAGCATCAAGCCTTCTCCCAGGGTCAGCACCAAGTCTCCACTGGCCTGGGCAGAAGGGTGTGGGGAACCCTCTTGGGACATGCGGTTGCTGCTCACATTACAGCCTTGAACAAGCACGTACGCTCCCCCCACAGGACAATACCATTTCACCCCACCCCTGGCTCCAGCCACAGAAAGATGTTTCATTGTGATCTCTGTTCCATCACTTATGTCCTCCCCCTTCTTATACCTCACTCTTGGCACTTCTTCATATCTTCCCAGGTCACCATGGACATAACCTACCTGCGCACATCCCTGACCTTCCTTTTTCTCCCTCTTCTTGTGTTTGGGGCACCTGCTGATGAACCCAACCTCACAGAACCAGGTCCTGGTGCTTGCAAGCGCTGTTGTGACTCACTGGACTCTTCCACAGATACCCCACCAGTCCCTCCCAGCCACCACCACTTTCCCTACCCAGTGCCAGAGGTTCGTCCCTATATCAACATCACCATTCTGAAGGGTAAGTCTTTGCCCCAGGATGCCAAAGCCAGCTCAGGGACTGATGGCATTGCAGTGGAGGTGACAGCTGGATTTCTGGCATGCTGGTTGTGCTAACAGACCATCCTAGAGGATAAGTGACCACACACACTATGCCCAGGTTTTAGGTGTTTTGTGCTGTGATGGGGAGTAGCCTGGGGGGATGGAAGTCAGTGCATATCGTTCCTGTGATCTCTGTGTCTCAGGATGCTGCCTGCTATTAACTCTTCCTCCTTGCTAACACAGGAGTGGCACTGACAGCCTCTTGCCGAGCTAGGAGCACACATTCCTTGCCTCAGACTTACAGAGTCCTGTAGTGCCTGAGGGAAGGAATACTCCTTATCAACTGTATATTTGGAGGGTATTGGTAACCAGGGAGATTGTGGGGAGACCTTCTCTAGCTCTGTGGGTCATGTGCATTTGGGAGGGGGAGGAGGGCAAATGGAAGCAGCAGTTATTTGCAAGTATATCCAGCTTAAACTGGCAGTGACCCTCAGCTCATTCCACCCTGCAGTGGCTGGCTTGGCTAATGGGAAAAGGATCCCTATTTTAGATCAGCTCCTCCCTTCAGGACTCCCCTTTTAGCCTTTGCTGTGGGCAAAAGCCTGTTCCCAGCTGGATGCTGCCACACGCTTCTTGTAGCTCTGTGGTTCATCTGAATTAAGTGGGCAGAGGCTCTCCCTTCCCTGCCCTGCCTGGAAGTAGCTTAATGCATCAAAGCTCAGAAGGGCAGATCGAGGCCTAGACTAGAGTGTGAGTCTAAGGGGGACCTTCAATACCACACAAGGGATGGAGAAGGAGGAAAAGAAAAATATATAGATTTTGAATGCTGTCAGTGCTGGAGTCTGCTCTGAGTCCCATTCCTTCTCTATATACACAAAGTACATTCTGGTGCTGTATTTATGCCTGCCCAAGTGTGTGATGGGTGGTGCACACCAGGTTAGAACTGCAGTATTAATTATACAAGATGCTCAAAGCACGACAGTATTGTGAAAGTACCACCCCATAAGTTGCAGTGCTCCATCTGCCGAGTCCAGTTTGAATCTTTTCCTCCCTTAACCATATTCCCCCACGGGTGTTAGCAGTTCTTCCCCTTCTCCAGCCTGCAACAAGACCAGTGTGCATCTTGTGTGGATAACTAGGTCACAGGAGAGGTGTGTGGGAGGGCAAGGCTGTGCTGAAGGTAAAGGAGTGTGGGGGAGGAAGAAGAGGTCAACAGCCCTAGTGGTATTTTGGTTGGCTGGGCTCCCTCTGAGGCTGAAGTCTCCTAGGGAGAGGTCCTGGTGCCTCCAGCAGAGCAATATCATTTGGCAAGCAGGGGATTCATTGGGAAAGAGATTCCAGTCACTCCCAGAGCTCTGCTAGCTCCTTTCCCATGAAGAGCAGAGGTACTGTGACCCTCAGAAGTGTTCCTTCTTCTGGCATTGCCCCATTCTTGTGCAATCCTTTCCCACCTCATTAGGCTTTCTTACCACTACTTCTACATCTTCTGTCATCACAAAGGAATTGTGTCCTCTGCTTCTTCCTGTAGGAGAGAAAGGAGACCGGGGAGAGCCTGGGATGCCAGGGAAATGGGGCAAAGAAGGACCAAGAGGCGAGCGGGGTGCCCAGGGCCAGAAAGGCAGTAAAGGACAGATGGGCACAGCGGGAGACCCCTGCAAGCACCAGTACGCTGCATTCTCCGTCGGTCGCAAGAAAGCGCTGCACAGCAGCGAGGGCTTCCAGGTCTTGATCTTTGACACCGTCTTCGTCAACCTCTACAGCCACTTCGACATGTTCAATGGCAAGTTCTACTGCTCAGTGGGTGGACTTTACTATTTCAGCCTCAATGTCCACACCTGGAACTTCAAGGAGACCTACATGCACATCATGCACAATGAGGAAGAGGCGGTCATCCTGTACGCCCAACCCAGTGACCGCAGCATCATGCAGAGCCAGAGCCTCATGCTGGAGCTCCAGGAAAATGATGAGATCTGGGTGAGGCTCTACAAACGGGAGCGGGAGAATGCCATTTACAGTGATGATGTTGATGTGTACATCACCTTCAGTGGGTACTTGGTCAAGCCCAGCATTGAATAACTGCCTCTCCTCTTCCTTGGGGCCTCTTAGGCCTTTTCCTTTTTCTTCTCTCTCTCTCTCTCTCTCTCTCTCTTTACTGCCCATAATCACTGCAAATCACTTGGAAATGGGCCTGTAAAATCTCAGGCACTGAGTGTGAAACTTGCCACACTGGCTCCCACCTGATGCTCTCTTGTAGCCAGACCTGTATCTGTCCACTTTACATCATGGCACTACCACCTTTTGCCCCTCACCTCATAACCCCAACTTAGGTTGTTGGCTGCTTCTCAATCTGCCAGCAAGCTGCCTCTGGCATTTAGGGTTCTAGAGCAAGAGGAAAGCTAAAATGCTGTTCCTGGGCCTGTGTCCCTCCTTGGGGCTTCATACACAAAGGACTCCTGTGGAAAGGGCTAGAAAGTCCCCACTGCCAAGGTACATCCTGGCTCCTCTCCACCCTAACTAGACATACCAGTTTTGCAGCCTGAAACAAGGTCTTAATGTCACCTCTGATATCTGTAGTCTAGAGAGCAGACTGGGGTCTGATGGTCTCCTGTAGCACAAGGAAGATGTAGGAGCACTGAGAGAGGGTATTGTCTTTCCAAAATGGGAACTGTTGACCTTCTAAACTGCCTTTCCATAGACACCCTTCTGTGTCACAGAATCCAGGCTGGCTATCAAATCTAGGCCTGGTGAGATTGTCCTCCTCTGTGCCAGCTCTAGCTCTTCGAAGAGATGAAGGGCCAGACACCTGGCCAGACCTGTCATGGGCATCTGCCCATGATTCAGTAGAGGCAACCATTCTGTTCCCACTAGGGATCACTAGTACAGAATGAGAGAGAGAAAAAAACTTAAAATCCCCCTCCCACTCCTCCCCAGGGGTGCTACTCAGTCTTGGCTCATCAGCTATGGGAAGCCAGCCCAGAGAGCAGACCCAAACCTGCTCTCCTTTGGCAGAGATGCCATTTCATTGTCCTCCTGAAGGTGGTTCTCCCACGCTGGTATTGGTGGACCTGTTTCAGGGCTGTAGAGGAAATTGCAGTTCAGTCAATTCCAAACCTGGACAGGCTGCCACTTCTTTGCCTCTGTGATGGAACAGTGATAGAGGTGAGGCTACAGCACCTTGCCCAAGGGTTAAAAGCTTCCCTGCCGTATGCTCCATGCCTTTTCTGGCAATCTCATCAGAGTAACTGAGAAAAGCATGTGGCTAAAGCAAACCCTCACCCTTTTTGTCAGGTTGGAGATGTCGCAGTGAGAAAGGAGTGCCAGTGGTAGGGTTTTATAGTACTGCTTATATTGGTCTCACACTGCTCCCATTTGCATCCCTCTGGAGGGGATGCTGCAGTCCTGGGAGAGCAGGTGAGGCTGGCTCAGCACTTTAAGAAGCCTACTTCCACATGTCGTGATGCTCCCATAAACAGCAGTGCCAAGACTTGTCTCTTTTTTGGGTCTCAGGGCAGGACAAGAGGGAGATACACAGATATTTCTCATCTGCTCATCACTGGTCATGAAATCATTGGACTTACCTGGGTTCTGCTGTCTCATAATGAGCCACAGTCTCTGCCTCTAGCACGTGGGACTACAAGGGCTTTCCCAGAAGAAATGTGCATCATTATGCAAGATTAGGTCTGGAACACACGGCCCAGGATAGCAAAGGAAGAGGAACTGAGGCAAAATATTAAAACAGACCATGAAAAAACTGCAGGGCATTTTCTCTCTTATCCTGTTTACTTATTCTCCATACTTTTCTAAGGAAGCTGTACAGACCATAGTGAGTTTCAGGAAATTTGCTCTGGATCCTCCCCACCACTGTCAATGAGGCAATGGATACAAAAAAAGTTTCATTAGGGCAAGGCTGATTATTTCACAGGGAAACATGATGAAGGGATCATGGAAACGAAGGGAGACTTAGTTTAGTGAGACTTAGTGAGTTTCTTCCTCTGCCTTAGCAGGTCAAGTGTGTGGAATTGCTCAGAGACAGGATTCCACAAAGCAGAGGAAGCAGAAAGGTGGTGCTCAGGACTGAATCCCTTTCTCTCCTCCTTGACAGGCTGCAAACCCAGAAATAGTCTGTTTACAGTGTATAGTGCCTCATGCCTGCCTGAAGAGAAGCAAGCCTCTCTAACACTGAATATCTCCATAAACAAGCTTCCTTCTCTCTCCTTTCCTATTTGGTGATTGAATGCTGGTGACAGGTCTCCTGTGCTACCCATGAGCAGCCAGAGGGTGCTGGATGCACGAGAGAGAGGAGGGAAGGGGGACCAAAGGGTGTGTTTAACAGGCTTCTGGTGCTAAACAAGATGGCATTCCCTTGGTGCTAAATCAGATTTCAGGAGTATTGGGTGCTTTCTGGAAAGTGTAGTAGGCTGAGTTGTGATGTACTCTGGAATTAATGGTGCTTTATGTAACAAAACCAAACAGACTCCAAGAACTTTTGTATATATTTTTTTTTTCCAGTGGTATTAAAATTTTTCCTTGGTTGTTTTGCACTTAAACCTGTTTTTGTCTCCCAGCCTATTAATTCTAGCTCTGAATGATGTGATGGAAAAGACAGTGATCTGTGAAATTGACAGGTACAAAGTCTAACTCAGCCCTGAAACTTCCCTGGGTAATCCTTGGCAATCTTGTGGCTGCTTCCTTTGCAAAGAACCATTACCATAAAATATTTATTGCTCGAACACTTTTAATTATGACATACATCTTCCTTTTGCTGGAAAAGCTTTCAGCAAACTCAGAAAAGAATTCTTTGATGATTACCAAAAAAATCCCAGGACAATACAATGGGTTGTAGGAGTAGCTTCAAGTACTTATTTTTATTGAGGAAGGCTGGGTTAATGTTGAAGTTCTCTTAAGGAAGATTAGATCCCTTTATCTTATGAAATTTTTAGCACATTCTTCTATGAAGTACTTGGTAAGCACAAGTGTTTTCTGTTTTCCCTATGACATTTCTCTTTTCTCTGCCAAGAGCTGAAGCCAGGAAGTACAGTGTAGGAATGGTAGTAAACTGTTGATTGGACACTTGTGCTTCCTAATATTGGAATGAGTAGGAGTTGCAGGGTTAATATGCATGCTGGGCATGCATATTTAGAAGACCTGTGTGTAATGAGAAAGGCCTGAGATTCAGGTCAGAGGTGGAAAGACAAGTGGCAATTGCTTATAAAGTTGAAGGAGAAGAAAAGACATGAGCAAGGACTGGGGACTTGTAAACTTGAGTGAAAGATCTAGAAGGAGTAGAATCCAAGGGACAGGGAGATGCCTTTTGGGGGCTCAGTCCAAGTCAAAAAGGTACATGGGGTTTTGTTTATCGTCTTTGGACTGAGAGGGCTCCTGCTGAGGTAGAAGGATAGGCAAAAAAACAAGTTGAGGTGCCCATATAGGACCTTCTATTTTGAGTTTAATTTGCCTTCACATAGTTTCTCCAGTGGTTTGATATGTACCAGACACTTCATTTGGCAAAGGGTGGAATATATAATCACACACATCCCTACAGGCCTCTTTGGTCCTGTGTCAGGCCCAGAGCAAGGGCTATATATATCCTAGTAAATGAAATATCTGTCAGGTCAGAGCCCAGCCTTTTCCTCATTTTTTTATTTACTTTGAGGAAACAAATAAAAATGTGTCCTCAGGAAGTGTTGCAGTTGAGTTTGTGCATGTTTCTGTTCCTTGAGGTGAGATGCTGGCAGATTGGAAGTGACTTTGTCACACTTACAAAAGGTGAGGAAAGGAGGGAGGGAGGGAGGAGGGGCAATCGGAAATGTGTAGTCAGATCCTACAGAAAATTTTCTATGATTCAACATTTCTGCCTGCCACCTGAAGAGTCTCCTCAGCCAAATCTCTTGGGGCTAAGATGCATGGTGACAGGCAGGGTCTGTAGCTGGTGCCACCCATCACCCATGGCTGCCCAACCAGGGAGCTGCTGTAGGTGAGGCTCAGCTCAGGCAAGGTGGATCCTGCAATGTTTTGAAGGAACAAGGTCTAGAATGAGTCAGATCAGCCCTGCTGCCCTGCCAGGGAGTGCACCCATGCCCTGAAGGCCATGAGACCATTCATTCATTCATTCATTCATTCATTCATATCTGTGGGTTTTTTCCATGCAATGGAGCTGCCCTGTGGAATGTGATTCAGTGGTTGGTGACAGCCCCTATCTCTCTCCTGGTCAAAGCAAGTGCCCTGGGGTGCACAGCCACAGCACTACCCCTGGAGCTGTGCTTATATCTTCCTCTGAAAGAGTGGTGCAAACTCTGCTGCAAAAGGCTCTGTGGACATGTCTGAAGTTTGTTCAAGGCATCTGTCACAGGGTTGTCCCTGAAAATTGCCTTCCTGCAGGTCCCTGGTGTTCCAGGTATGGAAGGAATGGAGTGGGAGAGAGGACATGAAGGGTGAGACATGATGCTGTCTCTGGGAAAGGAAGCACATGCCAGGGACAAGTCAGGAGAAGCTGGAGGCTCTACAATGGCTCCTTGCCCTGTGATAGCTGCAGGAAAGGAGCAGGGCAAGAAAAGTATGAAGGAAAACTTTGACCCTGCAGGTGGGCACAGGTGGATGTGCCTGCACCAAAAGCACCAGGGAGAGCAGGGACATAAGAAAGCAGGACCTGGCTCCACATCCCTTCAGAACTTTTGTCACAGGAGGAGCAGTCACAGGAAGTGTCTCTGGCTTTGCCAGCTGCTAGTTGTGGTAAAAGATCTGCCTCACATCAGTGCACTTTTCAGGGGCTGCCATGCTGTATTGTGGAAGGTTTCCCTGCAGCCTGCTGTCCTTCCTCCTTTCCCAAACCACCCAGACAACTACTTCACTCACACCTCAGCCTTGTTTATCTCCAGAGTCTAGAGAGGGAGAGGGGGTGATGCAACACCCCAGCCAGCATCACTGGTAACACAAGCAGAGCTGCCATCTCCCTCCATCTAGCACATTGCAGCCAGATGCCAGCAGTGTATTCAGCCTGCCCAGATCATCTTTTTCTTGACTTCCCTTTCCCGTTGCTAGCTGGGAGCTGCCATAGGATTTGAAGGGCTGGATGTGGACCCTGCTCACAGCTATGTGGATGCTGTTGCACAGCTGCATTTGAGGGCAATTGTTCCACTGCCTTAAGTGGCGTAGCCCTTATCTGACCACAGCAGCACAGCAGGCACTTGCCCAGTCACACCAGGCTTTGGAGGCCAGCTCGGTGCACACTTTGCTGTGACACCCACACACGAATACCCACACATACCAACCCCATATGGACATCTCTCACCTTCCCACCAATGGAAACTGTTGCCCTTTGTGAGCCTGGCATGCTCTGAAGATGCTATCAGGAGGTGGGCAGAGGGTGCTGAGGCTCCAGGCCTCTTTGGTACAGGCACAGCTCCCTCATCTGATGAAATACTTTATCTGTCACCCACAAACTCTATGATCTGTTGCCTTGCAGTTATACCACAGTGAGGGCCAGGGCAGAAGGTTTAAATCAAAGGCTTCTGACAGTTTCTCATTTCACAGACCATCCAGTCTCTTGAGTTTGTGTCACTTAATTCACAAGTGACCTGCGAATTATTGCAGAACTTCACACTTTTTCCAGTCTCTGTTTGCAACAGTTAAAATGGGAGGGAGGAGGACGTGGAGCTCTTGGTTTGGAGAAGCTAAGGAGTAGGGAACTCCATGTCTACCTGGGAAGGTTGTAAATAGAGCCCTAAGTGAGCGGGAGGCAGGAGTCTGTGTTGTCTCCTGATTCATTTTAGCACACTTGCAGCTGTTGCCAGTGTGGGTGAGGATGGAGAAGTGCAGAGGTGCCTGCACTGATGGTGTGAGCTGCAGTGCCCCTCTGAGGGGGCAGATGTGCCCAAGCCTCACAGGTGCCACTGAGGGCAGATGCAGTGCTTCAAAATAGTGAGAGGAAGAAATGTTCCATGGAGAAGGACAGTAGGTTTCTTGTCTAACTGACCCACATCCTGCAGGCATAATTTTCACTGTTCTGATCCCCTGCTCTGAAGTCCTGATCACCTTCCAGAGGTTTGGCACAACGATGCCTTAGAGCAAGCATCTTCCATGGTGTGCCTGATGGTCACTACATTCTGTTTGCCCCACACATGCTTTTCTGGGTTTGTGGCATTCTCACCTTCACCCCTATGACACTTTTTTTCTCCCCACATCCTCAAATCTTCCCCGGAAATAGTGGAATGGGGAAGATCAGTAGAAAGGACATTCCAGGCAACAAAGCCCTGTCATTTGCAGCGACAGCCAGCAATTCAGCAGATCTTTAGGGCCCAGGGTCCACAGGATTACTATTCCACACAGTCCAAAACACCTCCCAAGCCCTTGCTTTGCCCCAACTCTCACTTTTCTATGGGTGGTGTGCTGGTGGCATTGTTTTAGTCTACGAGAATTATGCAGGCTTTTACAGCTGTAACACATGATTTTAAATTATTATTTTTTTTAATTCTATTTGTTCATCATATGGCAGATACTGAAGCACTCCCTTGACCCTCAGACAGGCTTTCTGCTTCTCCCCCGTCCCCAGTTCTGCCAGCCATGGAGGCAGAAGATCTGAGCCTTCAGTTCAATGGGTAGACCAGGCAGGGACAGTGGTGAGTTGGCTCAGCCCACAACTCTCTTGTCCTGCAAGATGGCAACCTGACCTTGGAGGAAATGGAGAGAGGATAAATACATAGCCTTCTCTTTGCTGCTGGTCTTTTTTTTTTTTCCTTCTCTCCCCGCTTCTCCTTCACATTCCTGTGTAATGTTCTCCTCACCATTTCAAAACAATGCAGAGAGCTGTCGGAGTGCAAAGTGCAGGGGGAGCAGTGGGAGGCCAGGTGAGGACAGAGAAGGGCGAGAGGAAAAGGTCAGTGACGCAAGCCCAGAGCAATGGCTCTCAGCTGAGCTGCTGTTTGTCCGCGGTTTGCTATTTCTACTCGGCATCAATTCACACATCTGGGGACCACAACTCCTTCCACTGCCCACGCTCTTCCCTCCCCCACTACGGGGGCTGAGGCAGGGGAGGGGGAAGGAGAGAGAGATGCTGCACCAGCCTGCCAGCATAATTTCTAGGACCAAAAGGATAAAAACCCTGAGCAGTCCTTTTCATCAGCCACCTTTCCTCTGAGCATCTCTGATGAAGGAATCTGCTGACTGCAAAGAAGGTGGGAAATGTAGCAAGAAGGAGGGGTTCTTGTGTGGCACACAGAAGGTCAGCACTGGAGAAATGTAGTGACTCTCTCGTCCTTGAAATGTAAAATCAACAGTACATGTTTCCCATTAGAATTAAAGCCTCACCTAAGTAGACTGTTGCTAAGAGAACATACCCCGTGCCTGCAGACGTGTATTGTCCTTGGCCTATTTCTTGGGTAAGCACTCAAGTGGAGCCAAGTGCCTGATGCCCCCCATGCTTCCCCACTGGGCCTGAACTGTGCTCTGTGTGTGTATGTTTGTGTGCACAAATGTGTGCTCAGGTGCAAGCACGGGGCAGTGCCCCCAAGGACCTTCCCTGCAGCCTGCTCCAACTGCAGGGCACAGCACAAGCCTGAAACAGACCTCCCAGCCCAGTGCAATTGCTCTTTGCTACTGCACTGAGAGGGAGGGTGAAATTATGAACTGCTTCAATGCTCTGTGCCCTTTCCTGACTCTTATGTGGGAGCTACCAGAGCAAAAGGGAACAGTGATATGCAAAATGACATTTCCCCCCTGCCCATGCATGTCAGTCAGGAAGAGAAAAGGAGGAAAGTGTAACCCTGTGTGTCTTTCTCTCAGTGAACGAAGTCCCATTTTCCCTGAGACATATACATCCCATTTCCTCAATAGGGGCACATGCTCTGGAGCAGATGAGGTGAGCTGCAGCTGGGGCTTTATGTTATGGCAACAAACTTGACCACACGGTCAAGGTACCACACGGGCAGGGCTCTGTGTTGCATCTCTCAAGGAGTATCTACAGGTTCCTCAGAGACCACAGTGAGGAAAACTGTAGTGTTCACAGTGCTTGTTTTTCCTCCAAGTAGTGGTCTCACAATGTTCACCATGATCTTGTTAGTAGCCTCCCCTAACATGCAGCCTTGCCTACCCATAGCCACAAAATAATCTTTTCAATTGTGTGCAGCCTCATCAAGTGGCTCTGCTACAGGCAGTTCACTTCAGAGGATGGCTCTGTAGGAGGAAAATCCTCAGAGGAGCAGTCCCAGAGCTGAAACCCTGGCAGAGGTGAGCTCTCAGTAGAGCTGGGGAGCTCTTTGTTCTGAGCTGTTTCACAAGGTAGTGGTACATCCCTTGAGGGAGTGAAGTGCCCTCAAGTCCTTGGTTCAGGAGGTCCACCTGAACACCACCCTTCCCTTCCATTTCTTACACCCAAGTACACTGACTTTATCATCAGACCTTCTGCCTCCCAAAGGGGAGAGCTGAAATGTTAGAGGGCAAATGGGGGGAGAGCTGAACCCAGGAAACCACAGAGCAGAGGGAAAATAGCTCTTCTGGCTGAGCCCAGGGGAGAAACAGGAATGCAGTTCCTGAGCAGTGAGCTGTAAGGAGACAGGAAGCTGCCTCCAAACAAGAAATTTCTGTTCAGGCATTTTAATGACATGAAAGTTAATGATTGCTGCAGTCGCAAATAAGTAACCCCTGGAAGGGCTTAAGGGGGAGTAGAGGATTGGCCCTTGGTTAAGTATGACATCACCATCCATATTTTAAAACAAAATCAACAATCTAATTAACTCCTTTTCTAGAAGCTACTCAGGCAAAGAGATTAAGAAAATGGAGGAGCAAGGAGAGCTCTGAGCAGAATGGGGGTGGTGGCTGTAATGATTTTTTCCTCCAGAGAAGGAAGGGAAATGTGATTAAACTAAAAGCAAGCCTTGATAATCAAAATACCTGAGGGCTTATTCTCAGGAATCTCCTTACAATATTATGTCTTGCCTTCAAGCAATTTTGAATGTACAATAAATCCCTAAATTCTTCTCAATTTATTAGGTCTAGAAGCTGTCATTGCTTCATATTAGGCTTGTCAAGTATTTGTACCCTCTAACTTTAAATAGAGACGTAGCACATTGACAGGCTGAAAAACAGAGCAGGGCTTTATCTCTCCAAGACTGCCCAGGTAATAAGGTAATGATTTCATCAAAGACAAGAGCAGCCACAGATGCTGAATAGCAAATCAGCCAGCGTTCACCTCATTACCTTCCTTGGGCACTGAGCTGGTGTAAGGCTGTTCTCTGAGTCCAGTGCTGCCTTGCTGTAGAACACATCACTTGCACAGGCAATTCACCTTCAATACAGGTCTGTGAGCATGTTCTGTAGGCAGTCTAGCCGTGCATCTTCAGTGTTCAATCCCAGGAGGACCCTCAGGGACTTGCAGAGACATGTTTAAATACTGTAAGTCATTAATGGCCCTGCAGACCTGGAACTGGACACCTGGGTGTGATGCAAGAACCTGGTCTTTGAATCTGTTTTTGAAGAAGATGTCCCTTTCTCTGCTGTGGAAATTGAGACTCACAGAGGATGTGAGAGCTGTACACACACGCTGATAGTCTCGTGGGTAAGTACCTTCCTTCCAGTTCCCACTGCTGAGTTTTCCATCATAGTGTGCCAAAATAAGACCATCTGCATACACAGGCATCGTGATTAAGCTGACAGTGATCACTTGCCACACTGCTGTGGCTCACATGCTTGCTGGGCCTCAGACACCATGTCCACAGGCTCAGACAAGGGTGTAGGCAGTGGCCTTCCTTCATGTTGCTGAGCCAGGCCCAGGGTGACAGCACAGGTCTTCCTTGAGGGTCTCTCGGGAGGGACTCTGGATCTGAACACTCCTTGTGGCACCATGAGCACTCATCAGGGAGACAGGTATCCACTCCTAGAAACTCTGTTAAAGCTTGACTCTGCTGCTGGGCTCCAGCCCCTCCAGCCAAAATCCTGACACTGTCTGGTTCAACCCAAACATGATGAGGAGCCAGGGCTTAGGTCCCAAGCAGAGTCATCTTGTGACGGTCCTGTGCTTCTCCTCATGAGATCATAGCTGTGTATTCACAGCCAAATAGGCTGAGTGAAACTGCTTGAAAGTAGCATGCTCTCCCTCCCACTCTTTTTTCCCCACTTCTCTGGGGCTGTGACCATCACTGTCAAGGAGTGAAAGTGAACACCTCCTCCATCACCTCCCACCTCTGGCCGCTGAGTTGTGAGTAAAAGGGCCTGTGAATATCTCAGCCTCCTACCACTTTTGTCCATGTTCTTCTATAGCCTTCCTCTTCTTCTTCTGTTCTTCTATTAGGTTAGGGAATCCCTATTTTGAACATCTTGTGTATTCATGTGTATATTTGGTGTCTACTGCCTTTATCAGGCATGTCTATCAGGACACTATGTAGGGCAGATTTTGGACTGAAAGAAATGCAGGAATATCATCTGCTCTGTAGGTAGGCTTAATATTTGCTGCCCAGCATTGTTACTCCATTGTTACTCCATTGTTACTCCCGATTCCAGATCTTAAACTCCATTGCTTAAATGCCTCTCCACTTAAACACAGTGATGGAGATTAACCTGAGGGCAGTGTTTAGCCTGTAGCAGCAATATCTCTAGGAATGATGGAGCAGGAGGGAAAAAAACCTCTCTCACATCAGCCCAAGTTTGCTGTTTTGATACAAAGTAAAGCCTCTTATAGTCTTGTAATATGAACAAATTCAATAAAGACCTCACTTATACACTGAGCAGTGGTTTCCCACAAGGCCATTTCAACAGACATTTTTCGGAGTAGAACCACAGTTTAAGGGGAAAATAACTTTAGATGTTTCGAGAAGCGCACGCATACGATTGGCAGGAAATTCAATGCAAAGGTTATAGTTAAAACAACATTATTTGGAAAGTACCAGAATTAACTTGCAGAGTTAACTCCTAGAGACCTTCACAGTGTATCCTGTCAGGAAGCAAACTTTAGTGGCCATCAGAGTATCTCTGCCCTTATCCCTTCACTTCCTGCTGGTTCTGTGCCCTTTCAACTGCTCTGCTCCAGAGGGCCATGGGGACAGGACACTGAAATGGATTTGCTGAGCCCTTCACTGAGCTCGCCCTGGTGAGCTCGGCAGTTTGCAAGGCATCCCAGTTAGCCTGGCACGCTGGTCCCACTGAGAGCCAGCAAAGGGAAGGGATGTCCCCAGCCTAATGAACATGATGAGCTGATGAATCACACAGCTCTTTTGCCCTTCACATTTCTTCTCTGTGTCTGTTCTCCTGTTCACCTTTGCCATTTTGCAGAGACTCTCAGTGGACATGCAACTGAAAATGAGCAGTTTCAGCAGCACTCCTCTTCTGTAATGAAAGCAGTGTGAGGGTGGAAGGTCTGGTGCATAAGTACATGCCTCAGTCTTGAGTATTTTCAAAACTTATCCTACTCCTGAAACCAATCTGGACCAAACAACATCTTTAACTAAACCTCCATCATCACACTTTTACCTGACACTTTAACACTGAACAACAACACTGGCTGCAGAGTTTACCCATCTCAGCCACCATTATGGGACAGGAAGGTAAAGACAAGAACACCTCGCGTGTGTTGCTGACAGTGTGGTTTTGTTTGGCTTCTCACATTACAAATGGCACAATTCCTAACAATATCAGTGTGAAGGAGATAAAAAGTGCCACATTCTCAGTAGCACAACATCTTGGGCAATCAGGTTCAAAAACTGTGCTGACAGCAAGCATAATTTAAATGTGCCAGGTGAGATCTGGACATAATACCATTATCTCATCTCTGGAGCAAACCCTCTCTTATTTATGCCACAGAATTGTTGCTTCAATACATTTTAAATGGTGTTTCCAAAGAAAATATGCTGAGGAAGTTCGTGTTTCCATACATCAAGGCTTGGTTTCTGAAGCTGATCCATTGGATCATTGCCCCCACCCCTTTCACAGTTTTGGAAAAGTCAATCAATTCCAATTACCCTTGAGAAAGAGGTATAAACCTTATTGAGCAAGAGTATCTTGATAGAGGAGTGTTTGTTTTCCACTGGGACCATCCATGGGAAAGTCTTCAATGTGACATCAGTCCTTACTAGATGGCAGGAAATCTGCACAAGAATTAATCATCGAGAAACAGATCTGGAAAAAAACAGTCTCCAGAGAGGCAGCTGATCATGCAAATCCTTGTTTCCAACCACATCAGCCACCCATCTCCTATAGGGACTACATGTTAAGTTTTTCTCTTACACTATTTCAGCTGCTGTAGAGCAGAATCAACCTCATATGATTTTTATGCATTAAAAACAAAAAGAAAGAAATAGGAAGAAAAGGGAATCTGTGGAGGTTTTTTTCCTTGATAAACTGAGCAATAAAAACCCTGTGCTTTGTGCACTTGTTTTCCCAAAGCGATCTCTGGTCTTAAGGATGGTGTAGGTTTTTCTAGCCTGAAGGACAAATAGGAAAAATTATGGTTTAACATGAATGCTCCATTGCAGCTGCAATGCTGGTGATATCAAGAATTTAATTGCTTCAGCTGAGGATTTCAGTGCCAGAGTAAGCTGCATTCATTTTCAGAGTTCCTGGTAAAGGCCTTCTGTGATCTGATGATCCATGCCATGACATCTCCATCCTGATGGGAGCCTCCAAGGTGCAACATACACAGCCAGCAGTTACCAGAGCAGGAGTGCACATTCTCTCCCCTGATCCTCTTCAGCAGAGGCTGGCTGGCTCATTTTGATTCCCTAGTTTCTTCCCCAAGCCTGGCCTGACAAGAGTTTTCAGATGCTTTCAAATGACAGCTCTCAAGACTGGTCCTTGTTGTGTGTGGTGAAGAAAGAGGTACTGCACTCCACTACTGCTGGCTAAGTGAATGCTTGGCTTTGATCGGCCACGATGCTTTCCCAGAAATGGCCATGAGGACTGAATATTGCAGCCTCCTGCAAAATGGCTCTGCCTTCAAACTACTGATTTGCTCCAACACTATTCCTTTTTGAGGTCTGGTATCTTCTGAGATCCAGTCTCTGGGCTGGGCTCTCTGTGGCTAAGAACCCATCTTCCTCCTACACCTTTTTTCCACTACCTGAATCCAAGATCCCTTTGTTATTTAAATAATAACTAAATAATAAACTAAATAAGGTCCCATTCTCCAGGTTTATAGAGTCCTCAAACAGGAACTGCCTGGAGAGTTATGATTGGCCTCTGGCAACCTTTGGTCAGAAAACCTGCTTGCCAAACCTGAGCTTAGGCCTTGAGCTGCTCTAGGAGGGAAAAATGAGGAGCACCACGCTTAGATGTGGTGACCACTGTATATGTAAGGGGAGACTCTCATCACCTGGCCCCTCACCAGCAGCCGTCATTGTGCAGTCCAGACTAGACAGGAAATGTGATGTGCTGCACTTCAGAGAATTCTATTTCTGTATGGAAAACAGAGAGAGGTGTGAGGACATGTTTGCAGGTCTGTGTCTATATGTGAACTGGGCAACCATTAGGCTGTGGATTTGCATTTGTGCATCTGCCTTGGCTTGGGATGTGAAGGCAAAGAAAGGGGCTATCTGTCTGCAAAGGTGAGGGCATAGGAAACTTTGGAAGGAGGTGGAAACATTTTTTGTATTTTTGTCTGGCTTGTATGGACAAGCCATGCTAAACAGACACTGCAGCTACTGCAGGGTGGCATTGCCTGGCTGGACTAGCCTCAAGACAGGTCAGAGGGGGTGGTTCTTCCTTCTGTGGAGTGAATGGGGTGTTTGGCTGGCCAGGGAGGCAGTGGGATGGGTGTTTTTGTGGTGTCACACCATCTGCAAGTGTGAGGGTGTGCCTCAAACTTGCTCACACTCAGCATTGACCTGGTTCCATTGCCACTCTGACCCATCATGAATCCTCTAAAACTGGGGCAGCAATGTCTGGTTTCATTCAGGTATTGCTCAGGTCAGCAACTCCAGCTATTTTTCACAAAGTGATCCATGGTATTTCTGCTGTAAACAGACTCCTGTCCCCCCGTTTCAAAGTGATCTGTAAGCTTGTGCAGACCCTGAGAGCAATATGAGTGATCCATTCAGGTGTCAAAAAGAGGAAGCTATGGGTCTTGCCAGTATCCCAAGAGGTCCTTTTTGCTCTCTCTTTTGCCTCCCAGCAATGGTTTGAAACTGGTCCCAGAAAGTTTGAGCAGTGCTAACACCTGACCCCTCTAACCCGCTTTTTGTGCTTACTGCCGTATCGCAGGAAGTAGAGTGTGGTTTGGTTTTTTTTTTTACTCTTGGCCTTACTAGCCTTTTCGATACTCCAGGGCCTTGTCTCAGTCTGACAGGGCAAGCAAGCAGCAACTTCCTGTGCACAGGTGAGAGGGAGAAGACACAGAGAGACCATGCATGTACGAGAGAAACAGCTTTGGAGCAGAACTGCTGGGCTGTAGGCACCTCTTCTCTTGCAGACATGCACTGAGCTGCGATATCTGCCTTCATCGCTCTCCCTGTTTCCCTCACCCTTCCCCTCACTGACATTCAGCACTTGCTGCCATCCAGCATCACAACCCCAGCGACTCCCTTTGTCTGGACCACTCGGGGCCTGGAGCTGGAAGGTAAAGAGGGCAATGCCAGCTCTCTCCCACATGGGGGTGGCTGATCTGAAAGCATCTTAGAAGAAGTTTCCATCTGACAAACTGCATCTTGCCGTTGGGAAGGGCTGAGAACGTATTTATCTCTGTGTCTCTCCACAATCCTCTCAAATCATACCCTGCATCTCACAACCACATTGCCTGCTTTCTCTCTTTCTCTCCCCTGTCTGCTAATGTGTTGTCATCATGTTTTTCTTCCTCTGAACCTAATCTTTTATCACAATGGGAATTGGTATTAAGCTCATGCCAGCCCTTTGTAAACCATCTCTTCCCACTCCTCTGGCAGTCCCAGCAAAGTCCAGTGGGGTTTCCATCTTGTTTTCCTCAAGCCTGCCTGAGCTCCAGGGTTGGTGAGAGGTGTGGGTGGTTCCTTCTCCTGTGGGCGAAGGCAGATCTCAAGCTTCGGGTGTCCAGTTGGATGGGGAGAGAGAGAGGCTTCGATGAGGAGACTGTAAGGCCAGTCTGTCTAATACAGAACATGACTGTACAGGTTTTGGAAGACAAAAAGGCTCCCTGTATGCCTGGGCTGGATGAGGGCTGCTACTGAGTTTCCTAATTACAAAGCTCAAATTTTCTTATACAGCTAAAATCATGGCTCCTTCCAAGGCAGAGCAAGGGTCTACTTGGAGCGGATGATGCATAGTTCATGCACTACAATGTAAATTTTTTTATATGGTAAAGCCTTGACTTTCCTAGAACCTGGTAAAAACTTTCTTCTGCCTGATTCCCCCACCTGTCTCAAACATGGTGTTCAAAATCTGCCTCCTAAGCCATGAGCTCCGTACCTAACTTCTGTCAGTTGCATCCGTGGACCCTCTTACTCAGCAAGCACCTAGTTATTTCAGCCCTAGGGTTTACCAAGAAAAGAAACTCTTCAAAGCACAAGCTGTGTGCAGCCGGGGGAGCACTCTCTACCTGAGTCAGCAGGCAGCCTGAGACAACACGCACGGACTGCTGTGCGCTCACTCACACGTTTTCAGAAGGCAGGATTCCTGCAAACAGCCTCTGTGCTGCCCTGTGAACAGCCTCACTGCTGAGCAAAGCACCCAAGGCAGGAGAACAGTGAGGTGCTGAGGGGAAAGTGCAAACTCTGCAGTGGAAGGGATATGAGTTTCTGAACCTAGAAGACTGGCACTGCTTCCTAGGATGGTGGATGCCTCCCGTGAGATGACATCTCAACATCTTCCTGAGTTCCCTTGCTGAGCTGTGTTGTGGGGGTGTCTTCTCTCTTTCAGTGTGTTGCCAGCACTGATGAAGCCCTCATTGCTGCTTCTGTCTCACCTCTGCCTGTTCAGCCTCATGCTTCCCTCATGGGCATCAGACTCGGCGCAAGGTAAGAAGCAATTCCTTTCACTTGTGCCAGCTAGGTGAACAGGGAGGGGAGTCAGCCAGGGCAGTGTGTGTGCCACGGTATGTTGCTGTGCAATGTTTGTGCTGTAACATACAGCCAGAGGAGGTTGTAATATCACAAGTCTTTGATGAACACATCAGCCTCCAAGGAAATAGAGAAATGAGTGGCATTGCCTTTCTTGCTTGGAGTCGTCCAGCAGAGGAGTCAGTCAGTAGTTTGGGATGGGGCAGCATTGTCCAGGGTGATGATTAATGCTAAGCATTGTTATTAATTGATGCATATTGCTGTCCATCTCTTCTCTGCTGGCAGGTGCCTCCAGCCTCACTTGTTGGTATGATTCACGGGTGGCTCTCCTCTGCGACTGGGACCCGGACAGGGACCTGGCTGAAGCACCTTGCCAGCTGGAGATCTTGTCAGAGAAAGGCTTTATTGAAAAGTGGGTGACTGGAGAGACTGAGGAAAAACAATGCCACTTTACAAAAATATAGGCTTCCCCTTCCCAGGCTAGGTGTAGTGGAGTCACAGAGCTGAGATGTTTCATCTTGAACTCTGTCTCTATCTCCATGTGGGCTGAGATGCTGACAGCCACTGCTCAGCATTTGCCATCTGACAGTCCCAAACTGTCCAGCACAATCCATCTTCCAGCTCCACGGGTCTATCTGAACTTCACTTTTCAAAAAATCCCTCTTCCTTGGCAGACACCCTTGGGACTGAAAGGCGTTATTGATGGAAAATGGAGATGTATAGAGATGGGGCTGGAGAAGGGTGGAATTGAAGTTATACAGAGGCCATTTGGTGATTGCCAGGATGACCTGAGAGGTTGCACCCTCAGTAACAATGAATGAAGAAAAATACCATCCCCGTTTTCTTCCCTGGCTCTTTCACCTCTTCCAGTTCATGACATTTTCTTCTCCCATATGCCTCCCAGCAGAGGGGAGGTGTTTGGCCAGTACTGCAGTGGGGGCTGGCTCAGTCTCTGTCATTTCCAAACAGGACATCTGCAGCCAAGAGGCTTACCAGCCAACCCCAGGACTGCCCTGGGTGCCTGTCATAAGGGGAGGCTCAGAGGGATTCTGTCATTGGGTGGGTTACTTCTCACTGTCATAGAGACACCTCCAACTGGGTTAGATTGACAAATATATCTTGGGTCTGGTGCATGGACCTAGAAAGCCAAAACATTTATGTTGCTCCACGGGTGTGAATCAGAGACTGTGGCTGAAATTTGATCTGGATGTGGAACTGTGCCATTCTTTGGAATGGCAAAGTGGAACTGTGACAAGGGCTCTAGGAAGAAAACTCTCCCCACTGTCAGTAAGTCCCAGTAAGTCCCAGGCCTGATCTGACCTTAGAGCTGGAACGGGCCCGTCAGTCAGACACTGCCCCCATGGTGTAGTGGTGCCACTTGTGATGTACTGTCCTGGCTGTGACTTGGCTCCGAAGGTACAGGTCACTGAGTATCTGGCATCCTGCAGGACTGTCTGTGTCTGGAAGGAGACCTGTAATTCCTAGTGGGGCTGAAACAGGCACCTGTCTTCCAGGGCTATGTTGCTGTAGGTGAGTTTCAGCTCTGCATGCCCTCTGATATCAACAGGAAGCAGAGAAGATAGGAAGAGGGTTTCGTATAATCTTTGAAACTGGAAATTTGCTGTTACCTTTGCCTTGAAATAACTAGGGTGCATTGATTTCCATGTGCCAGCACACAAAATTTGTCTGAGTGATACAATGGGGAGAGAAAGTAGGATTAAATTGATGCTGTAACTTGTTCAGTGAATACAGTAGGATGAAAAATGCTTTGAAAGCCCTTTAGTGTTACGTAATATTTGACTAACTACAAAACTATAACTTCCCAGCTTGCGTGACTCCTATCCGTCACCTGAAAAACCAAAGAAGCACTGTAAATTACCCAAGGCTGAGCCTATGACAGGACTGAGGAGATGCATCAAAATCTTCCACCAAGATGCTGGTGTGAGTTAATTCATCTGGGATGTCCTGGCTAATGACAAAGTGGAAAGGATTTATATATGTATTTTGGGTGTATAACAGTTTAACATCTAGGGGTAGTATAAAAAGACCAAACCTAATCCCTGACTCTGGATCTAGGATTGGGTTTGGTGTTCTGTGTTGTTGGTACACATTTGGGTTCCCCTGTAGGAAGGATTGGCTTCATTGTGAGCTGGGCCCTGCTGTCCTGACACATGCAGAAGAGCTGCAGGACAGACAGATCATATGTAGTGTCCCATGTCTTAATCACCTGCATTTGGCCCCTAAACCCTTTCTCTGAGGAGGGATGGACATCACCACCAGCTCTGAGGTCATGTCTTGATCCCGTTTTCCTAGAAAATATCAATACCATTTTCCAGATCATTAGCTGCTGTGAAGTGTGGTTAGATGTGCCTAATGCAAGAAGCAACAGCAACACATCATTGGAGCTAATGGTGATGCAAATCTTCTAACTATTATTCTTTATTTAAATCAGTCTTATTTTAGATCTCAGATCTCTTATGTACTTCCTTCAGTCACATCCAGAGTCATTGCAGTCCCCATGTTTTCAGAAAACACCCACCCAAATTCAAGATAATATTTTTATTGGTAAAGTCACAACCAGTTCTAATGACAGAAAAGCTTTCATATATTTATTTGCATATTGTGTGCAAAGACAAATTGCAGGGTTGGTTTATAGCTCCAAAATCTTTTCTTTCTAATCAAGCTAATTTCCCTGTTGCTTATTCAGTACTGTATTACGTATGTGGCCCTTCAGCATCACTGCATTTCAACTGTCTTGTTTAATACTAATGTGATTTCAGTCTTACCAGGGAACATAAAATGTTCTGGTAAAAATAAAATTTCTCAATAAATGTCACTCATAGAGAGTAACTTTTTTTTCCTGCTTAGTCAGCACATACAGGAATCCCAAGAAACTACTGTATCACAATATGTTGTGCCCTTCTTGCCAATAAAAACAAAACAAAACAAAAACAAAAACACACCCCTCCCCCTAAAAAGTCCCAAACCAAACCAAAAAAAAACAAACAACCCCCCCTCCCAAAAAAGTCCAACCACATGAAATATAAATTTTTGGTTCTTCACTCACCACTGAGATTTATGTCCTTCTGCCACAAATACCTTCCATATTTATTGTCAAGTATGCCAAATCATCTTATGCATAGGCAATGCTTAGAAATCTGAATGCTTATTCATGAGGTTTCATTGTTGCTAATGGTTAATTTGCCTTGCAGAAGCAGTACTTCACCGTTTCAGACCGTCTTAACTTGTCTGTCTATTGCTGGACAGACACTGGAGAGAATAAAACCACAATACCTGCACAAATAGCAAATTTTGATCCATTTGAAAATAGTGAGTACTCATCTGCCTTCTGGTCTCTGAAGCTTCGCCATGAGAGGATAGCTAATTTTCCTTCCTCATCCACTCCTATGCAACATCCACAGCTAGTTTTAAGCCATTGCCTTTTACTTGTCCCTTGCTACAGTGAGCACAATGTTGACTGCTGCCACTTGCTCTCCTGTCATGTAGTGTCATGCCAGCCACGTCCTGTCCTATCCCATACAGGTAATAGTAGCTCAGCTGCCCTCATGAAAAATGTGTGCTGCAAGAAGGATGGAAAGTCTTGCTGTTCTTCCCCTACCCCCCTCTAGTTATGTGCTTCCACCCTTCTTTAAGACAGCTTTGGCATGTTTCAGTCTTTGCTGAAAAGATTCAGCTCGCTAATCCAGAAGAAAGACACCTGCTTGGGACATTGTTTTGCTGGCTGTGTGAGTTTGTCTCAAGGAGATGTCCTGCTGCTGAGGGGCTTGATGTGCAGTCCTGTTATGGACAGAGTATGGGGATATCAACACTGCTTCTTCTCCCTTTCCAGTAAAGCTGAAGCCTCCAGACAACCTTCAGCTGGTTAACATAACTGAAAACACCTCCCAGCTAACATGGAGCCTGAATACTTCCTCTCACTATTTGAATGGGACCCGTGAGTACCAAGTGCGGTACCGACATGTGAGTCAGTCCTGGGAGGTGAGTACAGAGGGGGAGGCTGGGATGTGTTACCACAGGAGTCCCAGATGAATCCTGATATTGTTTATGTCCCCCAAGACTTGCTCCTGGGCCTCCTCTCAGGATGTAACCAGTGAAGCTGGAGAGAGGATGACAGCCCCCTCTCTTTTATCTGTGTCACATGCTGCCAGTGTTTGGTGATGACAAGGAGGCAGATGGGGATCCTATTTTACTTAGTGCTGTCAAAAAAAAAAAAAATCAGACAGTTCCAGGACAGACCTGAAGAGGATGAGAAAAGCAAAGCAAAGACGAATTTTTCTTCAGAGTGAACAAGCCATGCACAAAGTGTGGGGACTTGAGACACATCTTCTCTGAGGGCCTTGGAGAAGATGGGTATATGAGGTTGTAAACCAGGGTGTTGATGATGTGCTAAATTTTCCCTACTCCCAGGAGGCTGTAAACTTGCCCATTGAACAGGACCAGATGTGGGTAAATTTTGAGCAACTCTCACCCAACTCCACATATGAGGCAGCTGTCCGTGCAAGGCCAAGTGCCAGAAGCACCTACAAAGGTGTGTGGAGTGACTGGAGCGAGCCGGTCCTGTGGAGGACATATGCTGACCAGAAGGGTAAGTCAGGTGGTCTGACCTGGAAGGGAAAACAGAGACTCAGGGCAAATACGGTAGAATGGCCAAAACAGGGTGAGAAGATGAAGGAAGATGTGTAGGGAGAGCTCTGTTGACCAAAGAGTAACAGAAAGGTTGAAAGCTGTCCCTCCTGATTAGGTGAGATTGTCTCAGCATCACAGGTTAGGGCAAAGACCCCCTGATCCCAGCAAAGCCTCTCTGTCTTCCAGAAGCCAGGCAAAATCCACAAGGTATAAATCAGGGATTGCTTCCCCAGAGCAGTAGGGCCAGATGTCTAATCAGCAGAAGCAGTAGACAGGACTGGCACTTTCCCAGATGCTAATGTTACCTGTGAACATTCTCCCAGCTTCCAAAAATGGCCCAGTTCAGTGAAGGTATTGCTATTGAAACAGCTCTCAGCTCCTGAGCTGAAGAACACCGGAGCCTGGGAATCCAAGTCTCATAGAACCTGGGAGAGTCTTGCTGACTTACATGCTTGATAAGACCCTTTCAAAAAAGGTCTGCTGAGATTTGCATCAGGCACTGTATGAACTTCCAGCCTTGGAAGATAGTGCCTTTTGGTGAGTCAGTGGTTGTGGCCTCTGTCATTTTTTCCACAAAATAAGCAGGTAGAGGTTATTCCTTCTTACTTTGCCCCCATCCTGTCTCTGCTCAACCCCTCCTTGTTGTTCCTGGTGTTGGTATAAACAGAGGAGCTATATTTAGAAAGGGCACTGTGTTGCTGTGGCGATCAAATTTTGAGAGTGTGTGATGTCAGTGAATAGGATACAGCCACAACCAGTTGTCATAGCAACCAAGACCCAAAGATAACCAGGGTACCAGAGGCAGAGGAGATCTGAGTAGCATCTCAAGGACAGGGAAAGAAAGAGTGTGCTAAAAATGTCTCCTCTCTCTTTTATTTTCCTCTGTTCTCTCCTAACTGCTCCAGAGACTCTCTGTGTGACCAAGGGACACGAGGGATGAGAGGAGATGAGGGGCAGGCAGAGGAAACAGGCACCAGAATAGCAAGACCAAGCAAAGGTGCACAGGGGAGATATGTGTGTAAGAGACAGATTAAGGAATGTTTGAGATGATGCCAAATAAGCCTGAGGAGTGCTGGCAACCAGTCTCTGTCCTAACCTTACAATCCAAGTACTAAAATATGGTGTAAAGCTGTAATCTTCCTAGTCTCCTAATGCTTCCCTACAGCTTTCCAAAGAAAGAAGCCATTCACTTGATCCCCAGCCTTCTCTATCCTTATATCTTGCCTTTTCAGAGATCCATGAACCCCATGATTCCCTCTCCCCCACTGGCCATTAATGCTGTTTCAAGCCTCCAACCCCACTTTAGCTGGTTTTAGGAGTCTTCCTTGGCAATGAAACAGACAGGTTGGACCCATCAACTAGAGGACTGTGCCCCCTCATCTGTGGCAACCCTTAGCTGTGGTGCTGTTATAACCAGGAAGTTCAAGCTGTTCAGCACAAATTATCTGTTAAGCAATGCTTAGACTCTGAAACCCATATCAGCTCAAAGGCATCCCACACAACACAGCAGAACTCACATATACTCTGACCTGTAAATTATAAATCTAGATAATATTATAATATTCTATAAAATTATTACGACGGCCCACTTTGATCACCTTGAACAGCCATGAAAGGGCTGCAGCTTCTGCCTACAGGATCTTGGTTAGATTTTAACAGTCATTTCCTCATTCTTTCTTATCTTGCAGGAACATTCCAGCCAGTCCTGCCAGTTCTGATAGTGAGCACTTTTGTCTTCGTGATCATTGGGACTGTTGTTCTCATGAAGTTATGGACCCTGGAATGGTAACTGAGGATTGAGTTTACATTGCTGTTACTCTCCTGTATCTTATGTGTATTCTCAAAACTCAGATTATTTTTGAGCTGGTGTTACTCAGGATGGAGATGGCTTTAAGCCAGACAGTTTATGGTTTATAGCCCAACCTTCTGCGACTGATATTTGCGCGTGGAGAAATAGCACTACCCAAGATGATGTGGTTTCACCAGCACTGTCATATTGTGCCATGATCCTGTGACCTGGTGCCATGCCCTGGTGCCATGGCCTGGCTAAATGTAAAACAGCTGCCTCAGCACATCGGTTGCCCAGGGATTAGAGTGGTGATTCCTGGCAGGGATGCATCAAAATTGCCTCTTCAAAATCAGATCAGAGGGTTGAGAATTCTCCCTGTAGCAAGGGTCAAGCAAGCCTGTTTACCACTACCTTCTCATTCAAACATTCCAGCTAGAGCTCAGGCAGGATAAGGTGACATTGGGCATGCAGGCAAAACTCCTGAGTGAGGAGTACAGTTCTTGTTCTCCCTGATCTGTGCAGTCCTCACACACTGATAGAACCTGTATGATGCTTCAAGACCTCTTTGCCAGTGTTTCTACCCAGACACTGCTTTTGCTAAGCACTTAAAGTGTCTCACAAGATTACTTGACACAATAATAGAAACAGTGACCTCTCAACTTGGCAAGGTTAGAAACAGTCACATGTTTTCTCATCTCAGGTCAGGGGTGCTGATATTCAGGGAGGGAGCAGGCACAAACATTCTCAGGGATGAAGTTGCAGAGGCTGAATGGTTTCTCTGTAAGGAGAGACAGAGAACCATGCTGAAGGAAGATGGATACTGAGAAAGCCAGTGGTCACTATTTTACCCTGAGTAATAACACAAAGTTGAGGAAGTGCTAGATATACAGCACAGAGGGAGTTAAAAAGGCCTCCTTTCTCCACAAAGTATAATTAACCTAGGGGAATTGAATGCAGAATAATGCTGAGGTAAGATGCAAGGAAGGATTAGACATGCATGAATAAAAATAGCATCTGCAGTGATGTAAGGTCATTTATATGCAAGAGCTAGCAAGTTCTGATGCTTCAGAGAGTACACCAATTGCCTCCAGAGGTCAGGAGGGTTTTTCCTTAGAACATCCCACTGCAAAACTTCAGCAAAGGGATGACAGGATGATCCAACCACTCTGAGAAACTGAGGAGCAGATTAGATCACTTCATGCTGCCTCAGGATGACAACACACTGGTTCCAGAAAAGGTGAGGCCTCTGGACAATGCAAGGCATATTCACTCAGATGGCTTGCACGGCCAGCGTGTCCTAGCTATGCCATGCAGCATCCTGCTAGGAGGGCAGAGAGCTGTGGCAGAGCTTTCTCAGTAATGGCCCTGCTCAGGCCACATGGTCTTGAGTCATTGTGGTGGCAGCAAAACAAGGAAGGGGCAGCTCACAGGAGTGGGAGCTGGGAAACAGGGGAGGCCTGCTCAGCTTGACATCAGGACAGGGGCTGAAGGGTGTAAGGTGGAGAGGTTAAGGTGACCAGGCAAAGCAGGGAAGAAACCACTAAAACCAAGGGTTGTCCTTCCCCAGGGAAACGGCTGAGGTAAATGTATTTTCCAGTGCCAGGTTAATCTGTCTCATCTCTATACATCTCGTGGCTCAGATAGTGCCTCTCAGACCACTCAAGAGCAAGGGCAGCCCTCAGGCTCAACCTTATCTTAGCACTCCCCCATGCCAGGGCAGTAGCTGTGAATTGCAGTGCACTCCTTCACCCTCACCACAGTGACAGTGATCAGGATCAGCCCTGCTTCATTTGTCCTTCTCCTTCTCTTTTCTCAAGGTTTAAGAAAGTGCTGAAGATTCACATCCCAGACCCTGAGAAGTTTTTTCCCCCGCTTGTTTCAGTTCACGGAGGTGACATTCAGGTATTGGACTGGGAATGGAACCACAGCGGGGAGAAATGAGGGAAAGGAGTGTCCAGATGCACATGCCCAGGACAGATAGACCTACACATGCACACATGATATATGCACCTGTAACACCAGCTGCTGGGTTCTCTGCTTAAGTTCTATTTTCTGACCTTCTAAAACCTGATGCTCAGCTGAGGCATCTCTAATTGCGGAATGGAGAAATGGCAAACCACACAAAACACAACACCCTGCTCCCATAATCGGCAGCCTGAGAGACAGCAAGGGACCTGCAGGAGGGAGCTTGGCCTCTCAAGATCCCCTTCCCTCCCAGTTCAGTGCCTCCCTACCTGCCCTAGGCTGCCCAGCTCTTCCCCAGATTTCCTGCTGTGAGCTTCTCCTCTCCTGATGTGAGTTGCCATCACACTGAATAGCACTTAGCTATTCCTTGCATCCTTGTCTGTTTCCCTTCTTTTCCCACTCCACTATGGCCCTTCCCCTAGGCTCTCTGTGAGTATGGCCAGCTGCAAGGAGACAATTGCTATTCTGTGCAGCATTAAAGGGAGCATCAGGTGCAAGACGTGGGAGATGATCCCAAGGGGCATCTTGCTTTAAGGAGGATGGGAACAAACTGCAGAGGGTTCAGAAACAGGAAAACTTTGGAAAAGCCAAGCTGTAAAAAGGCTTAGAAGGCTTAACCTTCAGGGAAAGAGTGCAGAGTAGGGGGACGGGGTTGTGCAGCAGGCACTCAAGACTTTATCAGTGCAGAAAAAACTTGAAAATTTTGCTTTATGAGCCAGAAAGGCAATGGATTTGGGTGTCATCAAAATCAGTTTATTTTTAAGGATAATGATGCACTGCAGAATGTTGCTCATGATGAATGTGAAAATTAGGCACAAGGGGCCTGGAAGAGCTCTTTAGACAAAAAATCTGCATAGAGCCATGTGGATATATCAGAAGCCTGTTCAGCACCAAGGAATGGATTGCATGAGATGCACCTCAACACTGTTTTCATGCTTCACTTCATCTTATGGCCTTGTAAGGGTTTTTCCTAATGTTTTAATTCCCTTTGTTTCACTTTAATTCTCCATCTTGAATTCTCTGTTCCAGAAATCTCAAAACATAGGCTGACAAGATTCACTCTTAATTTTAAATGACAGAATGACATACTCTCTCTGAAAATCCAGCAGATGAGACATAAATGGGAATTTCCTTCCCCACCACCTCTGGTAACCCTTGCTCAGACAGAGAAGAGGTCACTTGATTGCTGTGGCCAGTCAGTAGAAGAAACCTTTGGTTCCTCTCTGAGTGCTATACTTTGGTAGTCACAGTCTCTCTCTCTCTTGTGTTTCCTCCCCAACAGAAATGGCTCTCCTCCCCATTCTCCACATCTTCCTACTGCGTGAACACCACAATCCCAGAGATCTCCATGCTCGAGGTGATACAGAAGAATGACCAGGAATCTTGGTTTCTACTTTCCAAGGGAACCCTGACTCCTGATCCTCCCATAGAAACCAGTGTGCATTCTGGATCCAGCTGCTTCACCAACCAAGGCTACTTCTTCTTCCACCTTTCCAACTCCTTTGAGATCGAGCCCTGCCAGGTCTACTTCACTTACGAGCCTTTCGCCCAGGAGAGCAGTGGCAGCAAGGATGGCGAGTGTTACCAGGCTCTCCCCTCCCCTGACAGCTGCACACTGGCAGAGGACATGAATGTGCTGCCCAGCAACTTCTTTCACTGTATCAAGGCAACCCAGGGCTTCCAAAAGAGCTCCTTCATGGAAGAGGCAGCAGGTGAAGCCCAGCAGGCCATGGCTGTTCCTGGGGCTCTCCAGTCAACTGAAGGCAGCTCACCAACGCCACTTCTGGAGCAGGATGAGGAGGTGATGGACAAGGAAATTTCACAACCTGCTGAGGCCATGTGCCAGCTGGACACTGACTTTCCTGACCCACTGGACCTGCAGGACAGCGATACTGTCAGTGTAACAGAGGGGAGTGGGAAGGGGGGCCCTCCGACTGACCCCTGCACACCAGCAGTAAATGCTACCTCTTCCGTCTCTCAGCCTCCAGCTCTAAGGCAAAGACAGGATGAGGATCCATGCAAAACAGCCTTCTCCAGCCAGGTCTCAAACACTAGTGCCTACCTTTCTCTGAGGGACCTTGAAAGCCAGTACAGCCATTGGTCTATCTAGGATCTGCCTGGAGGAGACCCGCAGGTGGGAAAGGCCACCTCCCCAGGGAAGGCTAGATGGACAGTTTCACTCCTGAGGACATGAATGTAACTTCAGCATCAATCCCATCAGCACTGCTGGCAAAAGAGGCTGGAAAACACAGACCAGCAAGGACTTACTTTTATAACCAAATCTGGTTTTCTGCTAATACTGGCTCCGATGGCATAGAAATTCCTCACACTTCTCAAGTGACATTTCAAACATCACCAACTTCTTTTCCCCTTCCCAGCTCCCAGTAGGAGATTGTTGCAGCACTTCCATGCTCTGCATTTTGCTATAAAATAGCACTCAGCCTTGAGGCTGAGCAGGCATATGATCCATTTGCCTCACACTGGCCTAAAAACCTCTAACAGGATGGAGAAATTCCTGAAGATGTGTATATGAGATTTTGTACAGGGAACAATAGCGCTGGCAGTCAGTGCTGGGGTTGATAATGAAATGGATTAAGACATCTCCTCCTGACTGACCAAAGGTGTGAATTTTTTTCTGTGATATCTCCACTTTAGGTTTTAATCACAGACCACATTTTGAGCTACTCAGTCCAGCTTTAGACATTAGAGCCTAGACCTTACAATCTTTAAGGTCGGCTCAGAGCCACAACTGCATCAGTTGTCTAGGCAGTGCAATGTAAAAAAGAAATCCCCATTACTGGGTTAAAAATACTGGGGAAATCCCCTCCCTCTCTTTCTTTCCTCCAACTCTGATGGTGGCAGTAAAAAGAACTCACTCAGTTTCCCATTCTTGCCACAATATTTTTTATGAAATCGAAAGCCATTCTGCCTTGCTGGCAAACTACTGTTATTTGACTGTGATAAGCTGATTTCAGAATAGTTCATCCCACATCCTGTATAAGGGGAAAACATCACAGCAGTGCTGCCTATTCCTTCCACTGCTCAAGGGAAACCATTGCCTAATTAGCAGCAATGATGTGGTGAATGAGCCCAGAAAACTAACCCACGAATCAGCACCTTTACTGAAAAGAAAACCTCAATCCACTTGCAAAGAATGGGGATAGCACAGACTTTGTTTTTATTCTTCCTCTACATGCCCTGATCTGGGTTAAGAAAAAGCCACAGATGTGGTAAGGTGAAAGAGGATCCCTGCTTTCACCATTTCTACCATCTGTCCATTTTCTTGCCATAATTCTGGACTTTTCAGCAGTGGGAAAATACCAGCCACATGCTAAGAGTTTTTCTTATCTCCTAAAAACTTTTCTAAGAAAATTTATACCAAAAAAGCTCAAGGATGTTAAACTTGCTAGTGCTTCTGTCACAGCTGTGAGCATCAGCTAGAACTAATTTTTTCCTGTCTCTGTCCAAGCCTTGTGATTCCTGCTCCTATATTCTTAGCTGGCCTTGCAGTATGTATCCTGAGTGTCATTATGAGGGCCAGATGCAGGGTCACCCACTGGCTTGGTTTTCACCTCAAAGGAGCTGCTCAGAGGAGTTGAGCCTACTTGTAGCTGGGAGGGCTTTGGGAACAATTCCTCTCCTCTCATCAGTTCCTTCACCATCTATCTCAAGACACAGACTGCTCCATTGTGTCCGGGAGAACACAGGAGAACCCACAGCTTCCCAGATAAGGAAGCACAAGGCTTTCCCAGCTGTTTCCTGTACTTTGAGGATCTTTCCAAATGGACTTTGAAAAAAGACATTGACTCCCTTGCCTCTGATGGGCAGTTTACTATCTTACACGGGCCAAGGATCCAAGCTGCACTGTCCCCATGTAGACTTTCTTAAGCTTTTCTGTTTTCCTTCATAGAATCATTAAGGTTGCAAAAGACCTTCAAGATTATCTAATCCAAAGTTTGACTAAATACTACCATGCCCACTAAGCTATACTGGAAAGTGCCACATCTACTTGTTTTCTGAACACTTCCAAAGATGGTGACTCCACCACTTCCCTAGAGAGCCTATTCCAATGTTTAACTATCACTGGTGCTGCTTTCTGAGACCTCGCGTCTCCACGCCCGGCCAGCTCCTGAGCACCGTGACGAGAAGGGAACCGGTCCGTACGCCGTGCAAACGGTACTCAGTCCTTGTGGGTTCTTTGTTTCAGAGATCCTTGGCAGTGATGGTAAAAGTGATGAAGCAGAGGCAGGATGGGAGGCAGTTCGAGGTAGATGGTTTATTGTGGACGAGCGCTGTTTCTCGCACTCGTCTCCGCCTCCAAACTCCCCGAGAGGCGTTCCAGAGCAGATATATACAGGTAAGGGTATGGGAGGGTAAAAAGGTGACACAACCAATAGGGGAAGTTTCAAGAGCCGTTACAAGGATGGGGTACTTAACATTTACCAACCAGGGTAGAGGGGAAAATACAAAACTCACGGGCTTTCTATGATAGACAAGTAACGGACAGTTGCATAACTTGTACAGAGATACATGTAGAAGGAAAGGAACAAAGGAACGCATAATAAACTTAGTAAACTTAATTTTCCACACTGCCACATTTAACGACTCTTTTGTGAAGAAATTTTTCCTGAATCCTGCTTGAACTTCCCCTGATGCAATTTGAAGTAATTTCCTCTGGATCTATCACTTGTTATCTGGAAGAAGAGACTGACCTCCCCCTTGCTACAGCTTCCTCTCAGAGAGTTGTAGAAAGCAATAAGGTTATCCTTGAGCCTTCTTTTCTCCAGGCTAAACAACCCCAGCTGCCTCAGCTGCTCCTCCAAGGACTTGTGCTCCAGACCCTTCACCATCTCTTTTGCCCTTCTCTGGACTCACTCCAGCACCTCAGTGTCCTTCTTGTATTAAGCATCCCAAAACTGAATACAGGATTTGAGGTGTGGCCTCACCGGTGCTGAGTACAGGGGGATGATCCCCTTCCCGGCCCTGCTGGCCGCACTATTGCTGCTCCAGGCCAGGATGTCACTGGCCTTCTTGGCCACCTGGGCACACCTGGCTCATGTTCAGCCTCTGTCGACCAGCACCGCCAGGTCCTTTCCCACTGGGCAGCTTTTCAGCCACTCCTCCCCCAGTCTGCAGCACTGCATGGTGCTCTGGTAACCCTGTTGCCAACAGGACCTGGCACTTTGTTGAACCTCATAGCACTGACCTTGGCTCATCAATCCAACCTGTCCAGACCCCTCTGCGGAGCCTTCCTACCCTGCAGCAGATCAACACCTCTACCCAGCATGGTGTCATCTGCAAATTGACTAAAGGGGAGCCATTGATCCCCTAATCTAGATTATCAACACATATTCAACAGATCTGGCCCCTGTACTTAGCCTTGTGGAACACTGCTGGTGACTGGCTGCCAGCTGGATTTAACTCCAATCACCACAACTCCTTGGGCTTGGCCTTCCAGCCAGTGTTTTATCCAGCAAAGAGTACACACATCCATACCATTGGCTGCCAGTTTCTTTAGGACAATGCTGTGGTAGATAGTGTAAATGGTTTTACTAAAGGTTTTACTAAAGATAGAAAGCATCCATAGCCGTTCCCTCATGCACTAAGTGGTCACTTTGTCATAGAAGGAGATCAGGCTGCTCAAGCAGGACCAGCCTTTCCTAAACCCATGCTGGCTGGCCCTGATCCCTTGGTTGTTCTGCACCTGCCACATGCTGGCACTCAAGGTCACCTGTGCCGTGACCTTCTGTGGCACTGAGGTCAGGCTGACAGGGCTGTAGTTCCACAGATCCTCCTTCCAGCCCCCTTTGTAGACAGGTGCCACACTGGTTAACCTCCAGTCACCTGGGACTTCTGGCTAGCCAGGACTACGGATAAATGATGGAAAGCGGCTTGACAAGCTCTTCTGCCAGATTTCTCAGTGCCCTTGGGTGGATCACATTCAGCCCCACAGACCTGGGAGTGTCAAAGTAGCACAGCTGGTAGTTAACTACTTCCTCCTGGATTATAGGGGGTTTATTCTACTTCCTATCTTTGTTTTCTAGCTCAGGGGGATGGGTACCATGGGGACACCTGGTCTTTCTGTTAGAGACTGAAGAACATAAGGCATTAAGTAGCTCAGCCTCATCCTTGATATCAGTATTTCCCTGCCAAGTCAAATAAAGAATGGAGATTCTCCTTGACCCTCTTTTTTGTTATTAATGTATTTGTTATTTTGGTGACAATAGCTAGATTGGTGACAATAGCTAGACTGAGTTCTAGCTGGACTTTCTTCTTTCTAATTTTCTGTCTGCATGACCAAACTATATGTCTGTACTCTTACTGAGTACATCTTGCTGTTAAAATGAGTACAAAAATCCAGGTTTGCTTCTTTGTAAATAAGCAAAACATTAAGTAATATACGGTGGTTTTCTGTCCTCTGGGGTGAGGGGAAATGATTAACAACTTTTCTAAATAGGGAACTAGGTAAAGTTTTGCTGGCACTAATATACCTTTAACTCTCCTTCCTACTCCCTGCCCTAAAGGACTCAGACACCTAAAAAAGAAAGGGGATCCTGTTGCGAACTCCTGAGGACTGTCCTGCTGGCTCAGTATTTCTCCATTCCCCCCCCCACCCCCGGCCTTTTTGTGAAAATGTTGACAGCTCTGGAGCCGGCAAGCTGTTAGCACTGCTTTCACAGCCAGTCTGGGTGTGAATGTGTGACACACTGCGGCAGGAAGCGCTCACGTCAGATCTGGCAATAACCGGACCTTTCTTCCAGGAAGACAAGATCTTGTGGCCTTATATGTAAGTGACACAGGTTGTGAAGGCCAGAGTTGTAACACTCTCAGTGATTCGGGGACCTTTCGCTGCTGGGTTCCCAACAGCCCTTTGGAAATGTCACAGGGGGAGCAGTCAGTCCCCTCTTAAGCCCATGAGAACTGTGTGGTTCACAAACCCACAGAAACACGCTACGACCGTGTTCATCACTACCAGAGGCAAACCAAAGCTGAACAACAGCACTGTGTGGAAAATACTGGTGTGGAAAATATCAAGCTAACAGCCACAAGCACGAGTCCTCTCTTTATCTTAAACCTAGAGACAGCAATGATAGCTGTCACATCTCTCATCTCCTTTCCAAGATACCTTGTTCATAAATAGATATCAATCTCAGCCTCCTCCCACAACTCCTCTTTTTTTTTTTTTACCATGGAGAAACAGAAAGCAAGGGGTACTTGCAGTAAAAAAAATTCCTCTGAAGTCAGATCTGATCAAGCGTTTGGGTCCTTGGTTTATTCAAAAGCTTGTGGTGATAGATGTGGTATACTTGCTTAGATAGATCAGATTGAGATTCTACATTTTTTGTTCTGCTGAAAACACCAGAGAATGAAGATTCTTCTTTCCAGGAAAATCTATTTCAAGAAAGTAACTTTGGAACTGAGAAATATCCTCAAATGGGTTCTGACCACCTGTGGCAAGCCCCTCAAAATGTAAACTTAGAAAAGCTACATATGAATACATATGTGCGTAAAGATGCAGCTTATCCCTCATTATCAGTGGAAATTCTGGTTCAAAGTAACTTTTTAAAGTGAAATCAGGCTTCAAATCTCTTGAGCAGTTCTGAGAACATTCCCAGTCAAATACTACAGCTTTCTGTCTACATTTAATGTTTATCTGCTAGAATCCACCGTGGGGTAACTATAGCAATGGCTTTTGGTCTTCATGCAGTCTCAGACTAAACTTGGTCCAGAGGCAGAACTAAAAAATATCTGTCCCTGCCCAAGTACCAAAATAAGCCCAAGTGACCCCCAGTCCAAATGAGCTAAACCCCAGGTCGATGTCACTGGCTGGAGCTCAGCCCTGGGTCAGGAGTCACCCATCTATTGACAGAGTAACTTTGTTTACTCTGATCTAGCTGCAGTGTCTCTGCTTTCTGTGAAAAACACAGGGGCACGTACAGACCTGCCGGACTGAAAGCAGAAGGTTGTGTAGGAAAAGTAGCTGAGGAGGATCTGGGGTTTGGAGAAAAGCAGATGCTGTAGGGAGGTGTGAGTGGTGGTGCAGCTGAGTGTGGGGAGCCCAGTCTCAGGAGCCTGGGCAGCAAGAAGGGCAAGAAGACAAGAGGAGTTTCTGAGGTTGGCACAGAGAGGCACTGTGCTTTGTTTTCATCTTCCAGAACACAGTGGTAACTAGACCTGCTCTCTACTGCCATCTTCCATTCTTCCAGCCATCTAACCCTACCAGCCAGCATCTGCTCCATCCCTGCGCTGGGGAGCACACACCCATGGGACCAAAGAGGGTGGCGAAGAAATACAGCAGTTGCTCAGCAACTCCCTGTTCCCCAAGGAGGAC
Organism: Cisticola juncidis; assembly: GCA_013400215.1. Taxonomy (NCBI): domain Eukaryota; kingdom Metazoa; phylum Chordata; class Aves; order Passeriformes; family Cisticolidae; genus Cisticola; species Cisticola juncidis. Next base: position 631,693 of record VXBR01012244.1, on the reverse strand, counting down.
AACATAAGTGATCTGCACCAGTCTCCTGGATTGCTCTTCTCTGCACAGCTGGAGATGCTCCTACCTTGACTTTTTCTGGACTTCGCCTACTCAGCCTGCAAATCATCTCCCGCTTCAAGCCTCCAAACCCTCCATTTCAGAAAAGAAAAAAGCTATCGTGCAGAGTGTGCTGACCACTGCAGGAGGCTGGTGCAGGACAAAGGCCGAGCTGAAGGGACATGGCACCGGGTTATTGATCACTGAGGAGACCTTGAGCTGGGTAAACAGATGTCCTGCTTCCTCCCCCACTCCCTGCAGGTGTGAGCTGGGGCGTGGGCCAGGTCTCACAGACAGCAGCAGGCTTTAGAGGTAGGTCTTCAGCTCTGGGGGAACCCCAGTGCCTGCCATCAAATATACTAACACAGAGGCTCTTCTGCTGCTTCCTGCCCTCTCTCCCCTGCCCTTCCATCTGCGGTTGTGTGCTTATGCCTGCAGTTTCTGAAGGGATGCTGTGGTAGCAGAGAAGTGCCCTTGCTCTCCTGGTCTCCCCAGCTTGGCTCCCTGGGGAGGAGATCCTTCCCAGGGGTTGCACAGAAAGGTGTCCCACAAGGAGCAAGGGATGGTAGTCTGTTCTGGGCCAGTTTGTATCGCCTGCCTCTCTGGAAGGGTGTGTTGGAGCAAGTGGATGTGTGACTGCTTGTCCAGGTGTGGATGTTCACCAGGCTGGGTTTAGTGTTCTGGAATGATTTACCTGGTGCTTACATTCTGGAAATGTGTTTCCATGTTGCAAGGCAGCCTTGAGGGCTTGGGACTCTGTAACTGGGGGGAGGAGGCTGAAAAGCCCACTCACCCTCAAGTGATGCTCTGTGGCATCCACATGGGCTAAAACATGCATGAGGCCAGCCACCTCTTCCCTCAGCTGTAGCAAGTCCCTCTCATGCACTCCTCTCCCCATGTTCACATGCACCACTGGGAACAAAGAGGACTCACAGACACAGAGGCAGGACACAAGCATTCCACAAGACCTCTGTGTTCTCCCATGCTGATACGTTCACATTCCTTTCCTCTCCAGCTGCAGAAACACAGAAAACCTTGGAGGGCAGGCATGCACTACATGGTGGCAGAGGAAGGGAGGAGGAAAGTGGGTGACAAAACCAGTATTAATGTGGCTCTCTTGGGTGATGGTATTTCTTACCCTCAGAGAGTAGGGATGACAGAAGGGAAGCAGTCAGGAAGAAGCAAAAGCAGCAGCTTGGGGGAGATGAGGGGCAAAGGAAGACAGGTGTCCCCTGGCACAAGCAGGTGGTGATGAAGGGCTGAACATTATTCAGGTGCTCTCTGCTCATTAGCTCAGCTGTTGAGCCAGTGCCAATATTGGCTTTGCCTGGGAACATACGGCCTGGTGGGAATGGCAAAGTTTGTTTACTTTTAGGGATCAAGATAAAAATGGCACAGCAGGCAAAGTGTAACTTCAGGTTCCCAGGCAGTGACTGCTTTGTGCAACTTTTGCTCACATTTCAGATCACTGCATTGATTTCTAGATCAATAAAATACCAGTTTTAAAACAATTCCCAGCCTGGGGGGACCACACTTTTGTATTCAGAGAAATTCATTATTGTACTAATTCACAGTTTTGACAGAAGCAAAACCCAGGCAATGTCTTTGAAAACCAAGAGATTACCTGGAGATGTAGACAAGACAGTGTCTAGAAGCCTGTCTCTCATTGATTTAGCAGTTTTACCCACATTTGCTTTGAGCAAAGTCTTTGATGATTTACACAGAGATCTCTTGGGGCTGTAGATCTTGGGAGAGAAGGACAGATTTGGCATAACACCTTCAGAGAGGGAAACAGAAAAACCAGCCTGACCCTGGCATGCTGTGTCACCAGACACGCCTGATGGAGGCCGAGGAACAGGAGGAGGACTCCAGCTCCCTCTCAAATGACAAATCTGAGACTAACTCACGTCGCTGCCTGCGCTACATGCCCCTTGGGATAGCCTTTCTTGTGCTGGCTGGAGCTGCTGCAGCAACCTGGTATTTCTTAGGTAAAAATCCACATGTTTTTCCCCCCATCCCAGCAGGAGGTGGAGGGGGGTTGTTAGTCAAAGCAATGCCCAGCTCAAAGCACATTAGTGGCTCTGGGTGGTCTTTAGACAGTCACGCACAGGGGTAACCCTCTCTTTCCTATGTATCACTAAGGTAAGCCAGTGGTGTGCTCTCTTGGCAGACTACAGACCATGGCACCTGGAGCCATCCATCCTGCAGTTTTACTGTGGCAGCCTCCAGGTCCTGAACCGCCGGTACTCCCCGGACCTTGGGCATGTGGAGTCCAGAGCCTTCTGGGTGGAGTCAGCTAAGCTCCAGAACATGGTGAGGGCCCTCAGGCTGCTCAATGAGTAGAATGAGGAAAGGGTCAGCACCCCCTTCCAAGGGCAGGCTTGGTGGGCCTGTACAGCAAGAGGGATGAAAGACTGGATCAGCCACTGTAACGCTGCACTGTAGTTATCAGATAATGTTCTCCTTGCAGCTGAAGGAACTGATTCGTGCCACAGAACTGGGTCGGTACTACAATTCGAGCACAGTGTATGCCTTTGGGTGAGTAGCACATATTTGCTTGTTCCTGTGTGAAAGCTTCCTGTAAACTGTGCTCTGGTCTCACTGAAATCTGCCCATAACAAACTTCTGCAGTCCCTGCCGTCCAGGCTAGACTGGACAGCCCAGATTCAGAATGGTTCCAGTATAACAGAGCTGGGGATATTTTGATGTTCCTGTTCATCCCAGGTCAAGATAAAAATCCAAAACTGAGAATTTTTTCAGGGAGGCAAAAGTTCAAAATAGTAAAAAAAAAAGAATCACTGGGAAGAGATAAAAACAAATTTGTCTTGGCATTGTCAGTAGAAACTAAGCATCTGGAAATTAATTTTTCTAATTCAAGAAAGCTATTTTATGGCCGTACTCTAGGCACCAGAAGGGAGAGGCCAGAATGTACCATGGAAAAGTTACTTCTGCCAAGAAGCCTGGACCACCTGGGAACAGGGTAACAGTGGAATGGGACAGATGTGGGACTACAGCTTTCCAGGTCATAACACTAGAACAGGATAGCAGAAATCATTTCCAGACTGATGGTCATTTGCTTCTGATTCTTTTCCTATGGAAAACCACACCCTAAATTTGTCCTTCACCTGAGGAACATTCTAAGTTCAATGTAATTCCATTTTCAATTGGCGAAAGAAAAGTTTCTCTTGTACATCTTCCTCTAGCCCTTTACTGAACAAAGATGTGTTCCAACATCTCCTCACCCTCCTTCAGCCAGTTTTCTCTGCCAGCTGGTTGAGCAGAACTTTCCCAGGCACAGTCTCCTGCAGCTGTAGCCTGCCCAGCATTAATGGGTTGTGGTAAGGTACCTGGTCATAAATCATCCACTTGTCACCATTGGGAGATGAGACAGTGAAGTCTTGAGCTTCTCTTTTAAACCCCTGGTCAGTAGTACCCAAAGGTCATTTCTATCTGAAATGAGACTACTCATTAGACTAGTCTTGATTAATTATCACATTAATTTGAGCTCATATGGTCATCACTAAAGCCAGATGGCATGGAAAGGCTTCTTCCCACAAAGCACTAAGCACTGACTCACACCATGGATATTGCAGCTCTCCTGCCCCGCTCCCAGAGGTTCCTCTGGATCACAGCAGCAGGGCTGGAAAATCTACACAGACAAGTCTGATTTGTGGAAAAATAGCGGGGAGGGTAATTCTCCAGGGTTTGTCCCTCCAGTAATTGTGGAGATGAAGAGTAAGAATATTTTACATGCTATTTCTCTGTTAGGGAGGGAGCTCTGACCTTCTTCTTCTGGTTCACCCTCCAAATCCCTGAAAGTCAGCAGAAGGAGGCAACTGCTGAGAGGGTAAACACAGTGCTCCACCAAGAGCTCTCCACCAGCTTCAACAGCTCGGGCAGCCTGTCCTACCAGACGGAGTACAGGGTCAACCCAGACTCTCTGGTTCTTCTGGGTAAGTACCAGCTGCTCAGCTGTGGCCTGAGCAGTCAGAAATGCTCCACAATGTAGAAGGTTAGGAGAAAAGGCCAGGAGTCTATTGAAAGAGACAGAGGAAACCTGAAGAAGATGAGGGAAATGGTAAGGATCAGGAGATACAATTATGTGTATTTTTTTTCCTGATAGAGAAGAACTGAAGTTTGATTTAAAAAAATCAAAACCTTTCTTTGAAGGATTGAAATTATTGGAGATACACCTGACTACAATCGGATAAGTGATTCTTTTTTCACCCATCAGCTTTGCCTTCTGTGGAGCAAGATCTTAGACAGGTCATGACTTTGAGCAGCTCAGCTTGAAAATACCAAGCATTTAGGTTCCCTACTTTCCTTTGGGATATTATTCCAGACTATTTGAGAGAGAGAACATATCTGAGTCACCACTAAGTCTTCCTCTGAGACAAAGCATCTTTGTCACTTCAGATGCTGACATATGATTTTAAGGATTATTTATTGGTGCTCGCATTGAAGGTCACAGCCTGTTTAAAAAGCCACCAGTGCAAAACTGCTCTAAAGTAGGTGTTAGGTAAGGGGCTAGGGACATATCTATATAGTCAATGAAAGTCAATACAAGTCCAGTGGAATTTATATTTGATCTTTGTAATGAGGCTTAACTTGTCAGCCTAGTCTGATCCCTCTTACAGAGCTCCAAATCTCACAGGTTTTAAAATACACTGTTTCTTCTCTCCTCTTGGGATTCCTATTTCCAAGTTTCTTCTTCCCATGAGACATTACATCTCCAAGTTGTTTGTTTTGGTTTTTTTCCTAAGCATGCTATCTTGCATTATTCTAAGATGAAGCTGCTTTTATTATATCCTACCCATACTTTCTCTAATTTTTACCCCCATTTGTTTTGTGGATCAGTTTTTGATGCCTGTAAAGAAAATTTGATTTCCTCAAAATGATTTTCACTCCCTTGTACAGACCATCATTTGAAGGTCTTAGTCAGAAGCTGCATTAGCTTCTCATCAAGACATCTCCTCCCACGGTTACCATTAGTTCCTTACTTTTACTTCTGATTTGCTTCCAGCATACCAGACCCTATGCTCAGCCAATTTAAATGAATTTTCTTAACAAAGATATCACAAGGAAATATGCTACATCCTTCCAAGTCAGCCCATCTAGCATTTTCCTTTTATTTGTTCACTTCATAATGCAATTCATAAACAAATAAAAATGATGGTGCCATAATTTTAGCTGTTCCCAGTTCCCTCTTATTTGCTTTGCATCTGTTTCACTGTTTTATTCATTTCAGCAGACAGCACTTCTTTCTATTTTGGACTTAACACACCAGTTGTAGTTGATCCAGCTCCTTCTGCTCTCCCTAGTCCTCTCCCTCTCCAGTCAGAAGTAGTCTGATACTGAGACAAAAGCCTGAAATTTCTTATAAAGCTGAGCCAGGATGACATCCAGCCAGTGATTTGACCTCTGGTTTCATTTGCCCGGTGCAGCCAGAGTGAAAAAACAGCCAGCTAATAGCAGGTCATTAGCACTTCTTTGCTTTCTGACAGACTCTTGCCGGCCTGCTCAGCTCTGCATTCACTCTTGCCTTGAGACAGAGCTGCAAACCATCGACTAGTACAGGATCCTCTCCAACATTTCCAGTGCTTTATTTTTACTAACAGCCACACTCACCTCAGTAGCTTCCCTCTTCCCCCGAAATCTTTCAGGATTTCCTGTTCCCTACAGGAACTCTGTTTTATTACCTTCAGATAAAAGAGTAGTTACTACCAGCTCTGCATAGACTATTCCCTGCAGCACATGAGCCTACCTAGGAACCTGCCTTATGCCTGCAGGATCCTATTTTCCACAACAACTGCTTTTGCTATGACAAAACCAGTCATCTCTGCCCACAGATTTTCTTAGAAGCCAGAGAAGACCAAAGCCTTGACACAGGCAAACCCTCAACAACAACCCTCACACCCAGCTGACCTCACAGTGTCTTTTATTTTGGCAATTATTCCCAGTAGCACCTGATCTCTGGCTGATTCCAGTTCAGCTGGGAGGCTGGAGAAAAGCCCAGCTCTCTTAAAGCATTATCCACCCTGTGACTGTTTTGCACAGATTTGTAGCCCCTGCTGGTCACTTTCTCTACAACTCCCTTCTCCAACGGTGGACTCTATAAAGATATTCAGTAGCTCAGAGGTCGTCAAAAGAGAGCTCCTTCTCCACCCTCAGTGACTCCTGTATTTTTGATTGGGCATTCCATACCTTGGGACAGTAGATGAAGGCTCTGGGAAGTGGGGTTGTGCCCTGTGATGTGCCTGGCAGAAAGGGGGTGACTGCCTGAGAAGCAATGCCAAGCCCTCCTGGGAAGGAGAAGAGGTCCTGGAACAGCTCACCAAAATGGGCAAGGAAAAAAGACAGAGAAGTCCCTGGTAGGCTGGAAAGCAAGAATTAGGGCTGTTGGATTTGGGTTGGGGCAGAGGAATTTCCCAGAGAGATGGGTTGGGGAAGGCATGACTGGAACCGGTCCCTGAGAGCAGACAGAGAGGCACATGGAGGATGCCCCATGCTGACGTTGTAAGTGAGCTAGGAAGGAAGGGAGTCCTCATCTAGCATGGTAGGTTATCAGATTATCTTTTTTTAACCAGTTTGTATTTTTTTTTATCTTCTTTTATATATTTTCTTTCCAACAGAGTCCAGTGTGAAAGACATAGTAGTACTGAAATCCACTCTGGGTAGGCTACCTTCTCCTTTTCTTTTGAGTTCATGTCTTTATGGGAGGGATTGTCATAGTGGACAGAAAGCTTGTTTGCCTCCTGGAGTTGTAAATCCTGGAAGGAGGAGAGTAGGAGCAAGCTTCTGCTTGGCCAGATCCAAACCACATGACCGCTACATACTGGATGGCTCTGGGAAGAGATGCCAGGGGCAATGCAGCCACCTCAGACTTGTCCTGGTCCTACTCAGAACTGAGAAATAGCTGGGTGTACTGGTACGGCAGAGCTGACTCCAGGCCCCATGCAATGCTGCTGAGTGGGGTGGGGGTTTCCTGCGTGGCTCTGCACTGGATGTGCCTCATTTAGGAGCCTGTCGTCTTGGCAATGTTTGAAGATGCTTTTAGCAATTTCAGGCAGTGCTGTAAGTTCTCTATCCAGTAGCTTGCATTAGATACGCTACTAGAAGCTCACCTTTAAACTGATATTTACTCAAAAATCCTGGTGTGAAAGTCTTCTGAAACCTGGAATTCAGATGGGGGAGATCTAAAGCCAGGAAGAAGATGGGGCTGAGAGGAGAAAGGTGAAAAAGTAAATAAAGCCAGTGGAAGATAACTGTGCTGTGCTGATATTTAAAGCCTGAGGTAGTATTAGGTTAACCAAGGAAGAGGGGACAGTTCTTAGAGAAACTGGGGCAATGGTACAAAAGGATCAGTGGCACTACAGCATATGTAAAAGTAAACCGAGATCACTGGAATGAGTCAGCCTTACTCTAAAAAAGGGCTTACACTGGTGTACCAAGTGACAATCCCATACCTTAATATCTTACAACTACATCTATTTCAGGTTGCTACAGGTACAGCTATGTCCAGGAGGATGACATCCTAAGGCTGGAGGGCCCTGATTACCTGGCCTCCAGTTGTCTTTGGCACCTCCATGGCCTCGAGGGCTACATGATCAAGCTACGCCTGGAGTGGACTCTGCCTGACTGCAGGGACCGCCTGGCAATGTACGATGCAGCTGGACCCCTGGAGAAACACCTCATCACCTCGTAGGTAGCTCCCGAGCAGGGAGGACATGGTGGGGACAACAGGCAGGATGGCACGACACACCACAGCAGGGGAAGGTGTCAGACAACATCCGAGGAGGTTTTCCTTGATGTACCACCTGTGTGTTGCTGATCAGCTGAAGTCAGTGATGTGGGATATGTCTCGCACCACCATGCTGCAGCAGCTCTTGCTGTTGGTCCTTTGTTTGGTTCAGTTAGTGCCTTACAACTGCTGTGTGTGGATCACACGTATATCCCTTGTCTCTCTTTCTCATCCTTCTCTTTCATTAGCTTATTGCTTGCTTGACTCCTATCCTTTTATCTCTTTCCCCTGAGGATCTACGGCTGCAGCCGGCAGGAGTCCATAGTGGAAGTCCTTTCATCTGGCCCTGTCATGTCCATTGTGTGGAAGAAAGCCCTGTACAGCTACTATGACCCCTTCATCCTCTCAGCACAGGCGGTGCCTCTCGAAGGTGAGGAAGGCTGGAGTGGAGTGGCCATACTTACAGGGAGAAGACAAGTTTTCTCCTACAGCATCACAGCTCCTAGAGGCCTGCATCCCTTTTAGGGGCAGAATTCATTCTGGATTGCAAGGGTGGTCAGTTAAATGCAGGTTACATGGCCTCTTCAGGCTGAGGCTGAGCTGATAGAGAGCAGGGCTTTGAATGTCTGTATTTACAGCTTGTGAAGTGAACATAACTCTGCGGGAGAGCCTGGAGCTGCAGGGGAAGATCGGCACCCCACACCACCCCAGCTACTACTCGCCCAACACGCACTGCACCTGGCACATGATGGTAAGAGCCAGCTCCCACAAGACCATCCAGCCTGTCCCCTGGGCAGCACTCCACATATTGCAGAGGGTACAGCCAGGGCTCTCAGTCAGATCATCATGAGAAGCAAGAAGAGGGTGACAGCCTGCCAGCCTCCACATGAGGTGTACTTCTGAAAGGGAAGAAGTCTAATATTGCATATCAGTACAGAGATGCCACAGCTGAGGAGGAATCTGAAATCTGATCTCCAGAAGAGTTCTTCAAACACATCCAGATTGATAGGAATTGAAAAGAATTGCCAGGCTTTGACAGGAGCCGCCCTGGCTGTGGCATGGCCCCAGTTTAGAGGGTGCTTCTTTCTGACCTGCAGTGTGGCTGGACATGTCTGGCCTTCACATTTGCTCTGCTTGTTTCTGATTTATGGAGTGTGTTGCAACACTCCTAGGAACCATCTGCCCTCTGCTCTGCACCCTCTTATCTGCAGGTCCCATCCCTTGACTATGGGGTAACCCTCTGGTTCGATGCCTATGCACTCAGCAGACAGAAGCACGACCTGCCCTGTACCCAAGGCCAGTGGATAATTCAGAACAGAAGGTGTGTGGTGGGGTCCTGGTTTCTGTCTGTCAGTTCCCACCTGGGATAAAACTGGAATTAAACCCCTGCAGGTTCCCTTCTCACTTCAGCCACCATATGTGAGGAAGAAGAGCCATACACTGAGCTACACTCAATGACCACTCTTTGTGCTGGTGCCTCCTGCTTTTCTGCTCATCTTGTTCACTCTCTCCCCAATGAACACATTTCTCACAGATTTGCTTCAAGCTACCAACCTGCTTTCTCTGTCTTGCTGTGTGCATCAGGCTTCTTAGTTTTCTCCTGTGTGTGTAACCTTGGTGTCCTCCCACGTCTCCTGTGTTTGCAAATCTGCCTGTCACCACCTCTGCAATATTATCTATGTGAGCCATTGCCTTGCAACCACCTCCGTACAGATCTTCCCCTTAGCTCCATATCCTCCTGCTTTGACTGCAGCCACTTCCCCTGTAGGACTTCCCACAATTAACATTTGTATGTAGCTGGGGCTACTGCTCACCACTGCCCAGGTGCAAAAAATGGAGACCTGTTGTGCTCCCATCTCCTCAAAGCAGGGTCTGAGGTAGATGGACCTACAGCTTTTGGTTTTCCTTCCACTTATTGCAAAAATCACCTGTTTCCCTCCAAAACCTCCCCTGACCCACCTCGTTAGTGCCTTCTCCATGGTTCTTGTAGACGTAACTTGTCTTCCTATGAAGGATCTGATCCAAAAGTTATGTTACCCTGGCTTAGGATTTCCATTTTTTCTCTCACTGCTTTCTTCTCCAAAGCTGTCAGTGCCACATTTTCTACACATGGCTCCTTCGGGAAGATGACAAGGGACAATCTTCTTACGCTATGAGAACTGAACTGCTTTGCATGGCCTGATCTCAGTGCTTGCCAGAAAGCAGGAAATGTCCAAAGATGGGAAGGTCCCTCTGTACCTGTATCTCATGCATACTAAAGGCATTTTGTATTCCTGGTTCACCCACAGCACCCACTCTGTGTGACCCCCAGCTCCCAGAGCCCCCTTGTCCTGCTTCATCTCCTGCCTCCCTGTCCAATCCACCTTGCCTGTGTTTCCCCTCAGGTTGTGTGGCCTGCGGACCCTGCAAGCCTATGCTGAGAGGATCCCAGTCACTTCTTCTGCTGACATCACCATCACCTTCACCTCGCAGATCTCCTTAACTGGCCCTGGTGTACAGGCAACTTACAGCCTGTACAAGCAATCTGACCGTAAGCTTGGTTCTTCCCTGCTCCTTGGTGACAGGACCAGCAGCACCTCTGCACTTGGCTTGTGCCAGGAGAAACATGAGGCACAGCCTGGGAGCCCTAGGTGCCATCCACCCTTCAGGAAGATGCTCACAAATCAGTGATGCACCAGTGACCCCCCCAAAAGAAGAGTCAATAATGTGCAAAGCTGCTTCTCACATGTGGCCCTGCCTTTTGTGGCCAGAGTACCCATGCAACAAAACCCAAGGTCACAAAGTTGCTTAAAGGCTTACCCTCAAGTCAACATCACAGACTGGCCTTGGGAATTCAATAAGAAAGCCCCTCTGCTTGAAGCAACATTTGTTTTGATTACAAGATCTCTTAGAGAGAGCTGTTTCCTGCTCACCTTGGAATCTGTGCACACAAGAGATAAATAAAACTGCACACAAATACACACATATGCAAATGCCACCCACAGTCTGTCTTTCCAAGGTTTCACCATCTCTCTCCTAAAGGGTGCCAGTAATGCACACCAGTCCCTGAATGTGTGCACCTGTCAACGTTTCTAACAACAACCCCTTCAAAGTCCCACGTCAGTTTTGATAACAACTCCAGAGAGCCTGTTTCAGCTTTCCAGGCATTCAGGAGACATGAAGCAGAAGAGATCCCATCATATGGTGTGCCAGACAGGTGGTTGTTCTGGATATTGCCCAGTAGTACAATGCAAAACAGGGAAAACCCTCTTTCCCCTGGTGCATAGCCTGGCTCCATATGCCCCTGTTTAAGAGCAAATGATGTAGCAGATTTTGGGGAGTATGATGAGTGCTGCCAGCACACTGCAGCAGCAATTGTGTGGTCAGGAAGGTGTGCAGTTCCACCATTTCAAGACATGGTGTTCTGTTGCCAGGAGGTTTCCAGTCATTGCAGATTAATTACTCTCTTTTGGTTTCACAGCCTGTCCTGGGGAGTTTCTGTGTTTGGTGAACGGTTTGTGTGTCCCAGCCTGTGACGGGATCAAAGATTGCCCCAATGGGCTGGATGAGAGAAACTGTGGTGAGTGATTTCTTCTCCCCGCTGGTCCCTGACCTCAGCAAAACACAGCCCCTTGCTGAGAGAGAGAGATGAGAGTATTTGGTTGGCCAAGGCAAAGCCTTGTACCTCAACTTGAGGAGCTTAAACTTCTGTGCCCTTTAAAGTCTCATCCCGCTGCTGTATGGCTTTATCCTACTCTGAAAAGAGCAGTAATGTTTCTGGCTCCTGTCACAGCACAGCCTTCCTGGGAGAGTGCCCTAGTAGCCAAGAGCACCAAGAGTTCCAGGCAGCCTGAAAGAAGCCCCCTACCCAAGCTGTGTCCCACCATGTCCTTCTTTCCTCCCATCTAGGGTCTACAGTCAACCTCAGCCCTGGCCTACAGCCCCCTCTGCTGTCACATCACTCAGCATCCCCCTCCCTGCTCACGCTTCTCCAAGCCCACCTGCTACCCTTCTCTCTCCTCTTTCCCCCCACTTCATCTGCACAGATCCTCATTCATATATTTTGCTCCAGTTCAGGAGTATCAAAGTCCTTGATCAGCCTCAATCAGTTCTCTATGCCAAAAGTAGGTAGTGCTGATGCAGACTCCATCCTTAGCATCTCAGAGCTCCTGCCCCATTCTCATAGGAACAGCAGTTCAGTCTTAGACATGACACCTAATTCATCTATTCTCTCATCTCTGGTATGATGTGGGGCTCATCATATTGCTGCCGCCACTAACATTTCATTAGTTGTTTCCAACGGATTTTTTTTTTCACAGATAAAGATTCCTGAGCCACTGGAGAGAGTGGCCAATTTTGCAAGATTCAGAGGAAGGTGTAGGAAAAGTCTAAAGTCAAAGGAAGAAGAACTCTTTCTAAGGAAGCTTTAATTCAGTACTAGAAATGTGAGAGCTCACATAAGATTGCCAAAGTTCAGTTTTGTATTGTCTGCAGTATTGCTGACAATGTGCTCTGTCCCATCATCCAGCTGTCTGACACCAGGGTTTGCATGCTTCCCTCCTGTAGACATGGATACATTTGCATCCTTATGAATATCTGATCCTTTCTTGAATCCCAGTATCTCCTTGGCCCCAGGGATATCATGTCATTCAGTTCCACAGGTTGACACAGACCATGACTGACAGAAACCCCACACTTTCTCAGTGTTTTCCAACATTTGTTTATATTTGAAAAAGAAAATAGAAACATTATTGTTTCCTTCCTTTCTTATACTCTTGCCACTAGTGCATCTCTGATTGTTCACTATATGTTGGTAAGGAGCAATCCCTATCTTTAAAATCAAAGTTCAAGTTTCCTCAGACCTCCATGTGCCTTTAGTCATCTAGAAGCTTTGTGCTAATAATGAAGAAATTATAGTCACTGCAGTAAGAAAATGGTGCACACAAACAGAACAAGTTCCTGCTATGGGAGTCTGTGCACAGAAGTCAGACTCTGGTGGGCAGGCAGCTTAGACCCATCTCCATCCTCCAGTCTCCACCAGAACTCATGGATATTGTGGAATCCTTTGTTGCTCAGGACTCAGCTGCAAGGGCAAGTGCTGGTCTGTATGAAACAGTGACCCATGAGCTGGGGTTGACAGCAAGGCAGGGGGAGCAGTGACCTCACCAGACAGGATGCAGGCCTACAAAACCCTAACAAGGCAAGCAGATCAGGACTGGTGGTGGTAACTGAGGAGTCCATGGATGTCAAGGCAAGCACATAGTGCTGAGGTGGGTCTGAGGCCAAGACAAGAAAAGTTAAATCGACAATGCCAAAATGTAAGACAGGGTTCAAGCACACCTACAGTACAGATCAGGCAAAAGCTACACAGCTGCACTATTCCAGAGCTGGTCTTAAGCACAGTTTATGAGATGGGAGAAGAGGCTGTAGAGACTGCAGCACTTATGACCCTGACCTCACACCTGGTCTTGCATGCTTGTTCCCACATGCTTCTTTCCTCTGCAGTGTGCCCTGCAAAGTTCCAGTGCCGTGAGGACAGCACTTGCATCGAGTTCAGCAGGGTGTGCAACCAGCAGCTGGACTGTGTCAATGGGAGTGATGAGGAGCACTGCAGTGGAGGTAGGTAGGGGACAGTGCTGGGATGACAAATGCCCATCCCTGTGTTCAAACCAAGGCTGTCTGTAGAGTACTCCCCACATGTGACATAAGGGCACCATCCGAAAATTAACTCGCCCAGCCTCCTCACAAGGTTTGTGAGCTGTTTGTTTGTTCAGGAAATTCTCTGTCATCATTTATGGAGTTCCCCAAGCTCTCTGCTGCCCTTTCTCCTCATTTAGAGGACTTCAGGCTGCATCTGCAACCAGCTGCCCTCTCTCAGTCTTGGCTTCCCTTCCTTTTTGCAGGGGTCCCCTGTGGTCCTTTCACCTACCGCTGTGAAGATGGGACCTGTGTGAAGAAACCCAACCCCCTGTGTGACACCACTGCAGACTGCAAGGACCTGTCTGATGAGAATCACTGTGGTGAGGAAATGATCAGCCACACGTCAGCCAGGCAGGTTCAGGATGGCACATAGCTGCAAGTTGCCCCATTTTCTCCCGCCGCCCAGAAGAACCCACCCTCCCTTGTTCCACCTCCTTCTCCCCACCTCAGTCCCACATACTAGTGCCCTTGCTCTATTCTGCAGCGGCAGGGACAGCAGCAACAAGCCAACTCTGTGCTGAGTGTGAGCAGGCACTTGCTCTTCGGAGAGCTGCTCCCTGCCTCCTTCGAGCAGAGGCGTCAGCCCAGACAGACAGGTCTCACAGACCAGGTTCAACCCACAGGCTGCCAGTTTGACCACTGTGTCAGCTTATATGCCATTGTACAAGGCTCCAGCCAGGAAAATCGCCCATGTCTGCATGGCCACTGGCAGGGAGAGAGTTGATGTTTTGATTTCCCTACTTGTCCTTTTCTGGAGCCTCTGCAGGCAGTGAAATGGTTTCCTGACAGCACAGCAGTTAGCACAGTCAGCATGCTGCCCCAAAGGCATCCCCAGGGTGCAGCTGAAGGTGGGGAACGCTGGGAGGGAGTGCTCACTGGACGTGTACTGGGCAGTACGTAAAGCATGTGCTGGCTGGGTAAGACAAGCCATTAGAGGTCAAAGTCTTCAGTCAACTAAGTAGCAAAGGAAGGGCAGGCACAGTACATCATGTTCCCTTCCCTCCTTGAAGTACCTGCTGTGTGTCGTCCTCAGACTGTGGGATGCAAGCCCCCCTCAGCAGGATTGTGGGTGGTATGAATTCTGTGGAAGGAGAATGGCCGTGGCAGGCCAGCCTGCAAGTTCGGGGCCGTCACATTTGTGGGGGAACGCTCATTGCTGACCGCTGGGTGGTCTCAGCTGCGCACTGCTTCCAGGATGAGAGGTAAATGGAAAGGGGAAGTGCTGGATAGAAAGATTTGCATTGCTTTCCATGTCAAGCATGATTGGAGGCTCTTCTGACTGATGAAAACGTCATGGGCAGCTGCTCCGCTCCTCTGGCACATCAGCCATGCTTCTCCATGGCTTGGAACTGAAGAAGGGGGTATGGATACATGCAGTATTATCTAGGGGTGTGTGCAGGGTAAAAAGGGCAATGCTGGGACTCACAGAGGAGCTTTGAGGGGGCAATGATAGCGGAAGAGGCTGCACAGCTTTACCTTTGTTTTGGCTCTGTATTGTCCCCCTGCTGTCACAACAATGGAGATGTCAGCGTGTGCTGGGATAGCATTACGTGTCATGCGTGCCCTTTGGGTCCCATGCTCCTCTGCTGCACCCTATAGGCTGGCCTCCCCCTCCATCTGGACTGTCTACTTGGGCAAATACTTGCAAAACACCACCGGCCATACAGAGGTGTCCTTCAAGGTTATCCATCTCTTCCTCCACCCCTATTACGAGGAGGACAGCCATGATTATGATGTGGCCCTGCTCCAGCTGGATCATCCTGTGATCATCTCACCCTTAATCCAGCCCATCTGCTTGCCTGCTCCTTCTCACATGTTTGAGCCTGGCCTTCATTGCTGGATCACTGGCTGGGGAGCCCTCAAGGAAGGCGGTAGGTTCAAGGTCTCTTGGTGGCCTACTGCAGCAGTACTGAGGCAGAAACATAGCTTCAGAGGTATCATAGGCAGAACAGGCTTCTGTTCATCCCAAAATTTTGTGCCTCCTTCACTCCTTCTGGTTTTGGGTAATAGGTTGACCAAAGTTATCTGTAGAGAGGCAGGCATGGCAGCCTGGTAATCTGTATGGGAACAGCATATGTAACTTCATCCAAAGATTAGAATAGCCTTTCGGGTCAGATTAGTCAGGTCAGCCTTCACCCACTAGCAGACTTGTTCCAGCTGCTTCCTAATTGGAAACACTCAGGACACTCTACAGAACTGGACATTCCTGGTTTGTACTCTTAGACAGAAGACCTTAACACCCATTTCAGTGAGAAACCAACCCAAGACTCTGACAACCCAGAGGTTTCCCCAAAGCAGAATACCCCCTGTCCCAAAAGCTGAAGTGCCTGTAATATATCCCTGTAGGAAAAGGAATGAAGGGAGATTTTATGCTTTCCACATGGAAAAAGTGCTTTGCTGAAAGCAGAGACTCTGATGCCAGTAGAGAGCAGAACAGAATTTCCAATAGCAGGTTTCAGCATGCAGTGGGGTAGACATGGCTAGGGGAAGTTCCACCATAGCTCACCTGTGCTGCTGTTGGTGCTCTACTTTCAGGGCACATCAGCAATGTTCTGCAGAAGGTGGACGTGCAGCTCATCCAGCAGAACATCTGCAGTGAGGCTTATCACTACATGATTACTCCCAGGATGTTGTGTGCTGGGTACTACCAGGGCAAGAAGGATGCCTGCCAGGTGACAGAGGAGTTGTGGGATCAGGGCTCACTACCAGAGGTGGGAGGTGTCCCAAGTCTCACAAATGCAATCCACAACCTGAAATGAAGGGGAAAAGACCATATAAGGTTACTTTTCAACATTTCTCTGATCTAAGCAGTCTACAACAGCTCTCATGACCACTTCTTCCCAGCATCCTGGCTTTAGATCCAAATACAGTTAAATTACCCTTTTCTCATTTCAGCCCATTCTCCGCTCTACCTCCCACTTTCAGTCAGGTGACTACATCAGTCTCTTACACCCTCAGCCTCTTTAGCACCTGTCATACACAGTAACCTGTCTGTTCCTTCATTACTATCAATCTGAAGGAGTTCCTCTCTGCCATCCCTCACAGAATCCAGTTAAATTTCAACAAGCTTCTTTGCTCGCCATGTATTTGGAAATGCCATACGGACCAGGAGGAATCAGTAGAGCAATTAGCTTTCTGGGATCTGGCTGAGGGGGAGGAATTCGCACCATGAAGGAATAACTGAGTCAGATGTTTGCACTGGAGACTATTTTTGACATCTGCCTAAGGTACAAGGAATGTTGCAGATGTCCCAGGCCTGAGTTGAGGGGATACAGGAATCTGTATACAAAGGGGCTTAAAGACAGCGTAATTAGGCAGCAGCAGAAGGTGGTGGATCACTTCATTTTACTTTTCTTTTTTCTAGGGTGATTCCGGAGGTCCACTGGCCTGCCGAGGACCCAGTGGCAGATGGTTTCTGGCTGGTTTGGTCAGCTGGGGAATGGGATGCGCTCGTGCAAATCACTATGGAGTATACACCAGGATCACTCAAGTCCTGGGTTGGATGAACCAAACCATGAGCTGAGAAAAGTGCATCTGTCTTCTCCCCATCACACCTACACTCACATGGCACTCATTCCTGATCTTGCTCACTTGCCTCTCAGAGAAAGAGAGTGTGGGATGTTGTCAGACCCAGGATGCTCTTTTGGGGTAAAAAAGGCTGCTGCAGGGATTGTGGAGAAAAAGCAGGCAGACCTTCTTCCTCATTAGTGCTTCCCATGGAGCATCCCAAGGGGTTTTTAGGCCATCCATCCAAAAGGGGGGGAGAAGGGAGGCAGGTGGGGGAGTTGGGGGCAATGACATGACACACAGCAATAGTCCCAAGCTGATGGTTTCTGAGAAGAGGAATAAGGGGAATTGAACTTTCCATGAACCATGTGATTCAGCCACAGTCTTATGCTGGAACATTTGCTGAAAGAAAATGTGACTGATGTAGTTAGAGATTCCAGTAACTGTGAAATCAATCTGCCTCCCTCTTCCTTCCTGCTGCTTATCCTTCTCCCCCTTCCCCTCCCATCACTCCTCCTCTTCCATCTCCCTAATTGCTTCTTTTCTTAGTTGGCGTGTGCTGTTCAGTGTGCTGCTCAGTTCAGCCAGGCAACCCTTCACGTCTCACTGACTCCCAGGCATGAGTCCAGCATTGCACCCCCAAGCACGTGTCCTGCCTCCCTGCTGGAGCAGCACCCAGCCTCCACTGCTGCTCTTCCCCCAGGAAAAATGCTGGAGCAGACTCCCAACCCCTTCCCTCAGCCCTTCTAAATACCTTTAACATCAGGGAGTCTCAACCTCTTCCATCTCCTATGTCAGGTAATCCAGGAGGTGAAGGAGAAGGCTTCAGGGCACAGGGCTTAAACTGCAACTGCTGTGGGTTTGGGTTTTTTTAACTAAACATATACGTGTGTGTGTGCGTGTGTGTGTGTGTGTGTGTGTGTGTGTGTGTGTGTGTGTAATTGGCTACTCTCTGGAATTAGAAATAAAATTAATTTGAGGACTTTTTGGCTTTACTTTGCCTTAGTCTGCTAAAAATTATCTTGAGGTTTGTATGTTTTTGACCAAACTCCAGTCCTGCCAGTGGCTACTGGCAAAAGTTTCCACACCCCTGGGCCACCCCCCACCCCAGATGTCCCTGGGGGTACATTTGCTAGACAGGTGGTCCTCACTTATTGTTATGATTTAGGGGTGAGATACCAATAAGCAAACCTGCTCTGTAGCCCAGCTGCCTGCAGTGGGGATGCAGCACAGACACACTGGGAAGCACCTCCAGCCCCCAGGAAGACAGGCACAGCACAAGCAGCTTCTGCTGGCTCCAGGTAATGAATCCAAACTCCTTTTCTCCAACTCACACCCCCTTACAGCAGGAATGAATTCTTGCCACTTGAAATGAGAGGCAGTGAGAAGGAACAAACTGTGAATTTTATTCAGGAGTCTTCAGACACAGCAGTGAAGCAAACAACCCGCTCCCCAAAACTGGGATTTGCTTGGTGCTGGCTAACACAACATTGAGTACCAGCATGTTCCTGGTACTCAGACAGCAAACCATTCTCCTTCTCACACTGCTGGCACAGAGGTGTTTTGGGGAACAGGGAGGGAGGCACCAAGGAATGTGATACCCAGCACAGGGACACCTCCAAGTGATACAGGTGGCCCAGAAAAGGACGGTGGCTCTGCACTTGTCTCCAGGCCACAAGCCCACACCAGTTGCCTGCAACAGTGAAAGGGCGAGGGCTGGTCCTTCCACAGCTGCCACCACCTCGATCCCCATTTGCATCCAAGCTGCTCAGGAAGGGATCGCAGGCTGCAGTGGCTGATCGCTGATGTCCCCACCAGGGGCCACTGTGACATAAAGGAAAGACAGACTGCCAGACTTAGGAGGGGGCCATGGGCTCCCACTCCTGCAGCAGCTCAGGGGCTCCGTGGAGCATCTGCCCTCCTCCAGGGCTGGAAGCTCAGGCCTCCAAGGTGAATTTGTAAAAGAAAAATGGCTGCATGTGAAGGGTGTAGGGGGCTGGGGGCGTCACTGTGGGACAAGGGGCTGCTGTACACTGCAGTACAAAAATAAAGATATAAACAAGAAATGAAAAGGCTGGAGTGGAGTGTTCAGATCACATCCTCAGATCTCTGGCTTGTAACAGCTAGAGAAGGAGAGAGAAAGAGAAACACAATCAATGGTAGGAAAAAAAAACAACTGAGCATGGAGGGGAGAGTGAGAAACAGAAAAAGGGAAATGACAGACGAAACACAAACAGAAGAAAAAGAAAAGAAATGAGGGTGGAAAAACAGAACAGAAGGAAGAAAAAGTCCATGTGATTAACATACACTGTCTTAAGTTAATAACACTCAGGTCCCACAGCCATAGACAAGGAGGCTTTCAAACAGAGGGAGAGAGAAATGTCAGCCAGCTAACAAGTGTCCTCCATCAGGACCAGTGGAGACTGACACTGAACATCTCCAGTTTAACAAGAGCCTCACAGTTTTGCAGTATGGAGAGGAATCCTCCTTCTAACACTTTCCATACCCAGCCCCACACATGTTGGCCAGCCAGACTTCCTGAGCAGGAGGCAGAGTGGAGAGGCTCATTTTGCACACAGCTGTGAGAACATCTGCAATGGGGAGCAGCTGCTTCTGCTCTGCCTTTGCCACCTTTCCCACTGTGCTCTCACCCTGACAGAGCCAGCAGGGGAAAAGCCCAGGGAAGTGTGAGTGGGGAAGGAAAAAACCAGGCTGCCTTCTGCAAAATGCCCGGTCTGGCAGGCAAAGGAGCTGCAGACGGCAGTCTGGAGAAGCGATATGGCATGCGTGTCACGCAGACACGTGGCAAAATTCCACCCCTTCCCCAAACCACCCCTGCCTGCTTTGCATTCATTTCCACCCCTCTCCCAGTTGCACTCTCCTTTCTGCTGCCAGAGCCTCTGGTCCACAGCCATAGGATCTGTTTGGCAGGTAAAGGCATGCATATGATGAAAATATGTAAAGCCACCTTAGGGATGAGTCAACCTCACACCTCCCTCCCTCCCCTCCCCAAGCTCTACAAACCAGGGCCATACCCACAAGAGGGAAGTGAGTCACTCATGCAGAGCTCAGGCTGGCAGGAGCTGGGAGTGCAGACAGGTAACATACCTGCAGAGAGGAAAAGTGAGGAGCACAGAGAGACAGGGCCCTGGGCAGAGACCACTCTGAGCCCTGGGGAACAAAGAGGGCAGAGGGAAGGATGCTGGAGGCTGGCGAGTGGGGCAATGTGGGAGGTAGATGACAGTGCTGGGATGGACACGGAAGGGAGCAGGAGGGAGGGTCCGCAGGAAGAGAGTTTAGCACAATCCCAAATAGATGGACAGTCTGCAAATAAAAATAAAATCGTAGATAAACCAAACAGTTTAAAATACAAAGCAGCAGCCATGGTAACAGCTCTCCCCTATCAGCTTTATCTCCAGAGAGACTCTAACTCCTGGAGAGGACAGCCCCCACACCCCACACCTGTTCTAGTCCTTCCCTGCTGCTAGCTGTGAGCTCTCACCAGAAAGGTGGACGAGTCTACGCCTGGGGGATTATTTTTATCATTTTCCTCAGGGATTTGCTGCACCTTTCTCCTCTGCTTCTGCTTCTGCCTCTGCCTCCTCCTCCACCTCCTGCTCTTCCTCCTCCAGGTCCTCCTCTGTGTTCTGTGGCCCAGCATGTGGGACAAAAGGAAGAAAGAGTGGAGATACTTGCAAGATGAGCCATTGCAGTTCTTTCTGATACACAACGGAACAAAGCAATTGTCATAACACTGGAATAAAAAGGGACCTTTCCACATGGCCAAGACAATTCTAGGTCAGGAACAGAGAGGCTTGTTTTCCTCTGGATCACATCAGGGTATCTAACCCACTTACAAGTGCTGTGACCCCACCGCCCAACAACTGCCATCAGTTGCTAGTGTTCCTTTCTGCATCCTTGGTGTCTAAAGGATGTCATGCTCTGTTACATGTTTCTGTCCTTCCCTCAAAAGAGAAGCAGGAGATATCTGGCCCTCAGGCTGAGACTCAGAAAAAGGAAAGAGAATGCTGCAAAACCTTCAGGGAAATAATGCCCTATAGGCAGTGATACACACAGAATGGGCATGAGGAGGCATGAGGGGAATGTTAGAGTAGCATGAGAGGTGCCAGGGTGACTCGCTAAAGCCATTTGCCACACAGGGCCACACACCACCACTCCAACACACACACCCCTCCTGTTGGGCAATGGGGGTAAGGCCACATTGCTGAACACCAGGACAGGCCCCTGTATTTCACCACTGAGATGCCCCACTCTTGCAAGGGAGAGAGAAAAGAGAGAAGGAGCAAAGAGCAAAGGATCTCATAGGCAATGGGAGCAGGGCCATAGCAAAGTTAATCTTACCTTGGCTTTGTGGCTGGGCTCAGAGCTCAGGCCATTAGGGGAGTTGTACAACTCTTTGGAGACCACACACAGGAATTCTGTCTGATCTTCATTCCCATAATTATAGGATGAGCCAATGTTCACAAGCTAGAAAAGAGAATGAGAGCAAGAATCACAAGCACATATTCCTAAAAACATCCACTCCACCTGGGGAGCAAGGCAGAAAGCCCACCATGCAGCACGGAGTCCAATCCATGATCTTGGTGGAAAGGCCTCATAAACTGAGGAGACAACACAGAGAACCAGGAGTGAAGTTATCCAGAGTGCAAAACAGACTGACCTCACATAGTATCCTCTAAACCTCTAGAAGGGTGCAAGAAAGAGCCAGCATGATGATCCAATCAATTACTTACCCAGTATTCTCAGAGAGGGAAGGAGCCTAGCCTGGCAACTGTATGGTATCTATATCTTTTCCCCAAAAGATTACTCCTTCCCCCCCTGCTCTGCCTTATCCATACCTGCTCAAAACGCCATCCATCTGACATAGTGGAAACCATCTGAGTGAGCTCCTCTTCCTGGCACTGCAGCACACGGTAGACATGCTTAGGAGGCACCTGAGAGCAAAATGGCAGAGAATACTAACAACAGTCACAGCTAAAAGCTGTTCCCCTCCTGCAGAATGAGGTAGTAATAGCCCTCCTTGACAGACCTGTCCTCTTCCCCATGGCCCAGGTGAAGGAGGAGCAGAAACCACAATCCAGATTTATCCCGTGCTGTCATTGGAGGCAAGAACAGTGTCTCTTCTGGAGAGCAGGGACTGAGCTGAGTGCTTCCTGCACTGTTCCCAGAAGATACTGCCCTCTTTTGATGGGGAGTTTGCACTTGTCATTACAAAATCATTTTTGCAAATGCAGCAAATGCTGATGGGGCTTTGCATCACAAAGTGACTGTGCTGCTGGAGGCTTACAACATGAAGCAGACAAGATGAAAAGTGACATAGCAGCTAATCCTCCCTCTAAGAAAGGTTTTCAAAGGTTGCTGGGCAAGACAGGGTGTGAGTGTGCCACAAGAGTGATTCCCTGTCTGCATTTAACTCTTTCACAGCCATTTCTTCACCTGTTTCCTCCAGGTTTCACTACAGGTCTTACCATGCTCATCAGTGTGATTACACTCCCAGGACTGCCCACACCAGTCCTCTTCTCCATGACAACTTTGCTGTCCTCACAAACATTTCTCTATATCCCAGAGCAACCAGCTGCCTTCTTCTAAAAGCTAGAGGAGCTCACTTGGTTTCAGGGGCTACATCCAGCATTACTTCTGGGATGCAAAGCAAGCCTACAACTTGTTTATTGTAACTAAATTGGTGGTAGGTTGTTCCCTGCAAGATTTCGCTGCATAAGGATTAGCACGTAATCTCTAATTAGTTGCTTCCTTCCATTCCTTGCTGCTTCTCTTAAGTGTTCTCTCACTTTAGACTCATCTCCCTCCCTTTTTAGACCCCCTGTTTTCCCCACCCCACTCTATCTTACCATACCTGTGTTACAGTATAGTCCTTCTCCTCCATTCGATCCTTGATTATGCGGATCAAAGGACCAATGTTATAGAACTCAGCTTCTTCAAGGATCCCTGAGAAAGACAGACAGAAGGATCACAAACACAGAAAGTTAGGAGCCCATCTTTATCCTTCGACTTGCAAAAGATCAATTCTGAGCTTCACAAAGCCCATAGGGAGAAATTATATTACTGCCTTACTTTTTAACAGGCTTGAAGCTCTTACTGTAGAGAATTGAAACATGGCTCACTGCATCTTGTTTCTAATGCTCACCCCAATTTCCTTATGCTGCTTGCTACTACAGAAACAGGCACTGCCAGTGAAGGCTTGTGCTGAGGACTGCTGCTACCTTTCCCAGATCCTTGGCCAAGGAGATAAACTGTAGGCTCCAGTCTCTCTCAATGACCACTTGCTCAGCCTCTCTTATTAAGGCAGAGAACCACAACTTGAGGTTCTGACAAGTCACCAAAAGATCATAGAAAAGCCTAACTTACCTCCTGAGCCACTAGGAGTTGCAGCCCCATTTGACTTCATATGATCTTTGTCCCTCTTCCCTGTGCTTCAACTCAAAACTGGTAAACAGAAATGTTTTTGTTTTTTTCTCTATGGTGTCTGTATCCATCTCCTCTCCTGAGACTCACCTGTTTGCTAACAGGCCTCAGGAAAAGGGAGGTGGTTCTCAGAGAGTTAGTGAGGGAAAGGTGGCTGGAAGCCAACACTCACATGTCTGAAGGGCAGTACAAAGAAAATATAGATGGGGAGATTGATCCTTCACTACCTGACACAGTCAGACCTCTTCTGTGTTTCTCATTCAGCAACCAATTGTCTAATGGGTTAGTTTTATGCCAGCCTGAATGTTTGCAGCAGGAAATAAAAAAAAGCAATACAAATGAACTGGACTCCTGTTTATGTTTCAGATTTGATATTAAAAACAGTGGATGAACTTTGTCTGACCTCAGGATTATAAGAAATGTCAAGCAGGAAACACCTCAAATTCTGACTTATTAAAATCCTGTACCATTAGTTGGATATATTTTTGGAATTATAACTGATAAGACTGTTTTGAAGAAAACTTTCCTTACTTTACGTAAAAATGTGTAAGAAAGGCAAGAAGACTAATGACCATGCAGAAGCTGTGCTTGGCAAGGGCTGGACAGCACAGCCTGTATTTAGGATTGGCTCCTTATTAGACCCTAGCATCCAAAAAATAAGAAAGCACTGTGGACTGCTGGCTGGTAGCACTGTCACTAAGTCATCCTATTGGACCCACTGTCAACCTCAAACAAGGGATTGGTTTGTCTGACTTGCTCCACTGGAATTTCTGCAGTCCACAACCCATCAGAGCACAAGCAGCTTACAGTGCATATCACTGATTAATGATGGTCTTTATTACAGTCAGTAGAAGAGATGAGCTTGGTTTTGCTTGGTCTATTGGGCTTTCATTCCTAATTAGAAACAGACATTAATAGAAAACTCACAGAGCCTGTTTAAAAGTAGAAGGAACAAGTAAAAAATAGCTTATTGAGACTCTGAGATCTCAGCTATTTCTGTCTTGGTGACATCTCTGCTGGACAATCATGATGCCACAACACCTGCAAGGACACCTTCCTCATCCACTCCAAGCCACTTTAGTAAAGGAGACATTGTCATGCTTTGCAGGGATAGCTCTCTGAATCCCCCCAGATCAACATCCAAAATGAGAACAAGAGACAACAAGGTTGACCACAAGTCCTATTTTTCCTGACTATGATAAGTGGGATTTTTCTGAGCCCCACAACTCACCCTCTTCAGCCATATCTTTATCCAAGACCAGCTTCCCATGACGGAGGAAATTCAGAATCGGTCCAAAGTAAGTGGGGTCTCGATCTATTAGGTATGCACCAGTTTCATCCTAGCAACAGAGATAGACCACAAAGAGAAAAAAAAACCAAGGAAAACTTGTGGCCAACCCTCAAATACAAGAAAATACAAACTTAAGCAAAAAATGTCCACTACTTCTAAGATTCTTTGAATACCATGGGTCCCTGTGAGTCCCTAGACAGGTCAGTCCAGCTTGGATTTTAATTCCTGTATTGGTTTGCTCAGCGTGCCCACCTCAGCATGAATCAGTCCAGCTGAAAAAGCCCAAAAAATAGGCCTCAGTCTCTGAGCAACTGTGCATCCAGGCCTGGTGCAAGAGAGCAAAGATCCCCTTACAGGAACAAGGCTGAGTCAGGCACACACAGCTGGGACGTAGACCCAGGATGTGGGGTGACAAAGAGGAAGGACAGCAGGAGCAAAGGGGAGACGGCCTCTCTTTTCCCCAGTTCGGGAAGACAGGTACCATGCCAGAACAAGGTGGAATCCATGGGAAAATCCTTCCCTGGAGAGGAGGGGGAAAGAGCAGGCATGTCTCACTCAGTTTCTCCTGCAGCTGCCGAGGTCGGGCTCCATCCCCGCATCCCTCCAGCCCTCCCCATGCTCGGTGGGGCACGGTGCGGGAGGCAACCCAGCTGCCTTACCCGGTCCGACTGCAGCTCCTCGCCCTGGCACAAGCGACACAGGAAAGATTTCTGCTCCCGACACAGGGTCTGCCTGGTGGTGAGGAAGACGGTGCCTCCCACATTGAGCCTCACCCACTTGGCCTGGGTGCCAGCGGGTGGCGGGATGTCCCAGGTGCAGCGTAGCCCCACGGCGCCCTGCATCTCCTCCCTGCCCTCCATCCTCATCCTCACCCCCACCTCCCCCACGGCGTGCATGGACTGCCGCAGGTTCTGCCTGTCGGAGAATGCCGGGATCTGTAGTTTATCTGCCTCTCCCTCCGCAGCAGCCGTGTTTCCTGGGGGGTAGGATCTTCCCTGACTACCAAGGGAGTCCTGAAAGGAGGAAGGTTTCTCGGTGCTGGAGGATATCACTGCGGCTATTGGGGTGGGCAAAGCCACAACTCCACAGCGCCGACACTCCCTGGCTTTTCCCCTGTTCCCGTTCTCACAGACCATGTGCCGGTCAGCACTCCGGAGGTGCAGGGTGTTATGCAAAAATCGTCGGCATTTATTTCCGTAGACATCCTCTCTGGCTCATTAAAAGGTTCTGGGAAGTGTAGTTTCGCAGAGACACGCACAAAAGGGTGATGGGAACTGTAGTTTTCCCAGGTCGCTGTTCCTGCAACGATGATGCTGTAACGAAGGGTGTGCACCACATAACCCCAGCCCTGCGGCTGCTACTCTGCCTGCTTCCAGTCTTGAGTCTTGTCTTCAAGCTTGCTCGGAGACAGGAAGCACAGCCTGCTCCCTGGCGGTCGGCAGATTAAGCCCCTCAGCGCTGCACTTCACAGCATTGCTTTCAGGACATCCATTACCCCAGACTCACCCCTCAGTGCTGCATCAGTTGCCACACTTGCTTGCAGCAAAACATGCAGGCAGTTGCCCTCTTGTTAACATACGTAGGGACAGTTCTGGGAAGTGTGTTCTGGGTCTGCAGGAAGTGCTGGCAGGGGGCAGGAATAATTCTTCTTCCAGCTCAGAGGCATTGCTGACTCAGCAAACTCCCCTCCTGTGCTGCTCTCCCAGTACAAACCCCCGGTGTCCTTCCCCTGGGCTCCTGCCGTCCTTGTTTGTGTCTGGGCAACAGAGAACTCAGACTGTAACTCCGCTCTGTGAGGAGTTTTACCTCTTCCCCCGGCATGTATCACCCACCGAGGCTGATGTGCCAATCCAGTGTTATGGAATCCAGCCCTGCCTCTGCCACTCGCTCCTGCCAGGCCCAGCCTGGTGCAGTTCATGCAGTTCATGCCCCAGGGCACTCTGTTTAAACACACTCCTTGGCACGGACACAACCTGAGCAAGCTCTCTCCAACAGCTCTGCTTTTCCCACTCCCTCCTAAGCACAGCTGTGCTTGCCAGCAGTTCGAGCTCATTAAAAATGGAAAGGCTGGTGTTTCAACCCATTGTGGCTCAAAGCCTTCCTTCACCTAAGCCACTTCCTGGCTCTTCCTTAACAGGGCAACGCAGCACTGCAGAGACACACAACACTTACTTTTTCTTCCATTTAGATCTTAGTGCCTTTTGAGGTGGGGGGTTATTGAGTGAAGAGGCTGGGTAAAGAGAAACATTATGTTTTACTCTTACATTCTTTTTCTTCTTGTCCTTCCGTCTTTTACTTGCAAATCACTCCCTTTTATCACTACAGAAGAAGGCAGTATTGCCTTTCCCCCAAATCACACAGGATTTCCTTCACAAAGATGGCATGTGTACTTCAGTCCTTCTGTGGAGGAGTGCCAAGAGGGAGAGACAAAGAGAGGGTAACATGGAAGAGGTTTCAAGATTGCTGACCTTCAGCTAATTTAAGTACAGGAACAATTCAGCTGCTCCAGGGTGTAAATTCAAATAATTTTGAACCAGCACTAGAGTGACCATGAACAGAGCATGAAAAAAAAAAAAAATTGTCTACCTATATGGAGCAGGCTCTAGCCAAAATTACTGCTCAGCAGTCTGCACTGAGCAGTAACATGCATCAAAGATGCTCAGACTAACACTGACCTGGGCTGAAACGTCACAGAGTAACACAGCTCTGGGCTGTCAGACTGTTGTCCTCCTAATTCTGGCTCTGAGTCAAACCACAGCAAATTGGAGACTTCTGCCCTGCAGTCTGGTGTGTGAAGACTGCAGGACCCTGTCTGTACTGGCTGCAGCTCCAGCACAGAACTGGGGTGAGGACTGTGGCTCTCTGATATGAATGCAGCAGTTGGGTGGCAATCTATAGCCCCTTATCTTCTCTTTCAAGAAATCTGCCCTGCCTTCAGGTTTTTTTTCCCTCTTTTACCAAGGGTTCACCCTCTCCCTTTCCTCCTCTCACAGTTTCTCAGCCTCTTTCTCCATTTTAGGGTCCACTCTTGTTCTCAACACCTACTTTTCCAACCTCCCCCATGACGATGCTGCTCACGAGTCCAGGATGGTTTATATTCAAGGCATACTTTCTTCCATCAATACCAGTCTCCAGTTGTGGCTGGAACCTCAAGTCTTGATCACCAGGGCCATGGGGTGAAAAGTTAATTGCTAAATCTAAAGAGGTATACTGTGATAAGGAAAGATGTCAAGGAACACCACTTCCAACATCAGTGCCTTTTGTCCGGCAGTATACAGTAAAAAAATCATTGAAAATGCACCAGGCCAGAGATTTCCTTGCAGTATGTGAAAATCCTCTTTAGGAAGAAGACCTTGTGGAGTGAGTTGCCAGCTGAAATGTTCTGATTGAGTTGTTGGCATGGGCTAAATACAGACTTGATTGCACACTGTTACCAGATGTAGCTCTGAGATACAATTAATGTGCCCTTGTTAAGGTCCCCTAAAATCAAGCAATAGGACATAGGAGAGGTAAGTTTAAACAATTGGTGGTGGTCAAAGGTTGGACTCAAAGCTATCAGTTCTTTCCCAACTTTACTGCTTTATGATTCTATGATTCATTCCTCCTGCCTTTATGATAACTGTAGATAAAACACATGCACAGAAACAGAGGGAAGAACAAGCAAGAGCTTACACAGGGCTGTGTGATGGTGTAAGACCGTACAGCCTTGCAAAGTCCTCAGTGAAATCATGGGGACCATTGCACAGATAGACTGAGAACAGGAAAAACTTGACAGCCACTGGATACTGGGCTGAACAAGAGCTGAGGAGAACAGAGCAAAGGGTAAACTGGGAGTGTCTTGGTTCAGCAGTCAGGCCTGCAATGCAATCTTGCAGAAGGGTACACACACTGCAGTGCTCTGCAGCTTGGTACATGGCATATGATGCATCTCTGGTGTTGTAGAGCTGCTCTTATGGAACTGCTGTGTTGTGGAACAGCAGTGGGAGCAGGGCTCACCAGATGTTGGCACAGACAGTGTCACCACTCTGGCAGTCTGGGAACACATATTGGGGATTACATGGCAGGAGGCACCAGAGAAGAAACCAGGAAGGACTAGTTGGCGTGTCCATGTAGGAACAGTGCCATTGATCCTCTTTTCTGCAGAAGTGGAGAGGGGAAGACAAGTGATACTCTGACATTTTGCCAGTAAGCCAACAGTGAATCAGGCAAATAAAAATCCCTACACAGGACTTGGGGATGGACACAGCTGAATAATAGAGTCCAGCTTGGCTGCCAGTGGAGCCAGGCATATTAGAGCATGAGAGAAGGGCCCCATGGCATACAGGCAAGTTACTCTTCCTCCAGCTCCTTGTGCTGCATGAGGTCTGTGAGCAATGTACCTGCATTCAAAGCAACATGCAAAGTGTGTGTGTGGATGTGCATTATGCAGCTCCTTTGCTGGAAGACCGCTGGGAGAAGGAGACAGAATGGTTGTGTAGCACCTGGTTGTAAGCTGAGACCAATAGAGATGGGAAGAATATTAAATGTCCCTGCAGACAACACCAATTACCATGGCTTATCCAGTGCTCAGGCCAGTGGTGCTGGTAGAAGAATAGCTGCTTTAGAATTTAGAAAAATTTCCAGAAGAACAAAAATTTTGCTGGGAAATGAAGAGTTAAATAGTGCAACCTGACTGCTTGGGAGCAGTATGGAAAGAAGAAGAAGGCAGGTGACAAAGAAGACAAGTGAAGAACAGGGGTCCATGGGATTACTTTTGACTAGACCAGACTGTTTTCACAGAATCCAAACCTCCTTCAGGACAAAAGTATTGCAGATAGTAAAATATACCAATAAACAGTTTACATGCTCGCCTAGGTTTCTCAAATTAATATAGAGAGCTGTAAAAACTCTACTCTCAAGTTAGTCACAGGTCAGTGTGACCCTCCTATATCAGGGCTGTTGTTTAGGCTACCTTTTTGGCTATCATGAGCCCTATTCCACCAAAGAGATTCTATTTCCAATTGCCTGTGACAAATTTTCCACGGGAAAGTCATGAACATTAGTGATTTGCATTATATTTACTTCTCCTCGGCTTTCAGTTCCTATAGGAAACCCACTCACTGAGTCAGGGACATAAAGATCTGCAGAACATTTATAGTTCTGGTGTAAGTCCCCTCAGCTGTTCCATATGTCCAGTAGCATCTGTTATAGCTCAAAATAGGTTTTTGCAGTCTCTGGGCTTTGGAAACATTGTCTTGGTCTTCACAACCTCCTCAGTGCTTTGCCTGCATCACCAGAACGGATCTCAACTAAAAGGAGGGGGAACATCAGAAGACACTCTTGGATAGATTTTTGATACATGATGTAAGAGGGAATATCCCAGAAAAACAAAGTATCTTGCTGTGGGAAGGACAATCTCAGTTTCTCCTCTGTGGAGAAATCAAGACAAAGTTAAGCATCTGGTAAAAGATTTGCCAAAAACTGGGAAGAATCACTGAGATTTTGTAGTGGAAAATCCAGCCTGAAAACTGAGTTGAGTATTGCCAAGCTTCGCATAAATACCAGAGAGGGGGAAGGGCCCTGCTAGATGTCATCAAGCCACAGGGGTGAAATGTAGAGCAAGGGGAGAGGGAAGATTTCCACTTAATCTGCAATCTCCACGTGAATGGCTGGGCTTTGCCACACACCTCCCTGCAACACACAGGACAGAAAAAAAATCTCAATCTCAAGAAGCAGAGATTTTCCCACTGACCCCAAGGACTGCTGGGTCAATGGCAAAAAAGAAACATAGTGCTCAAGATGCATCAAAATATCTCCTGGAAGGACACACAGAAGCCAGCTCCTTGCATCTACTGTAAATAAGTCTGAAACAATATGTCAATTTTCCTAATAACTAAATTTTCCTGGAGCAACAAAGCAGGCAGAGCACTCATCTGGCCACATAACCACAAAACCAGCCTCTCAGTGTACTAAATGGTCACTTATTTCAGACCCCTGAGCACTCTGTATACTCAGCACTTGCTGCAATGCCAGCTCTAAGTCCTAGAGAGCTGGGTTGTCAGTCTGGATGCAGGCAGGGAAATTGCAGGCTGTCAGTCACTGGGTGATCAGACCATATGTGTGAGTGGGGACAACAGAGGAAGAAATCAGCTGGACAGTGACACTCCAGCTGCTCAAGAGGTGAGTAGAACCAGGGCTTGCGTGCATGCAAGCTACGGCCAGGAAGAAGCAGCCAAAAGAGGTAAGAGGAAATACAAAGAATAAACACTCAGCAGTAGGGAAGAATCCAGCCCTTACAGACAAACCTGTGACAATAAGCATCCACTGCATTCCCTAAAAAGGGCAACCCCATCATCCATCGATGTCTACAGGTATGTGTTGCTGCAAACCCAAGAGAGGAAATTATCTCATTAACATACGTTACAAGTAGGCCAGAAGAGNTTTTTGAGTGGTGGGCAGGGTGGGAGGGAGGTTTCTGTGTTTCATTTTGTTTAGTTTTGGGCATTTTTTTGTAGAGAAGAAAATCCCAGAAAGAACAAATTCTTGAGCATTATCAGGGATATCTGCTGTGCTTTCAACTTTTAGACATAAAAGAAAAAGGTCTTGGGGAAAAATAGGTGCCAGTGTGGGATATTCCTGTGTAGGTCTCAGTTCTACTAAGTTTTTAGGGGAAGGTTACACGGTAAGAATGAAAATACTCATGCAGTCCATTTTCCACTATGTAAGCTGACATCCAGCATTTCAAGAACAGAGCTGTAACTGACAGCTGTGGACTTAATGGCAAAAAAGCAAATGGACAAGGACCAAAAGCAGGAAGATGGTGCAGAGACTCAAGAGAGAGGCATGCCATTGCTTTTCCTGGGTCAAAGAGCTTGTTGAAGAGAAGAGGTGTAGTTCTACTCACAGGGAGAAGGAAGTATCTCATTTGAATCTCACTGTGGACAAAGTGATTCCATAAAAACAGAATTCCTGAAAAGGATTCACCCAAGCAACACTCATGTAACTTTCATTCTGCAGAAAGACCTTGAAACATGTTTATTTACATTGTTTAAATCCCAGAATTTTTTTTCTCAAGGGAGATTTTGGACCATGGGGCTACAAGGCTGGCTAAGTACACACTGTAGTTAGAGTCCAAGTACAAGAAGAAATACAAATCGTCTCTAGCCTAAGTGCCAACCTGAATGCCATATTTGCTCCTTTAATAGCCATCTCTTTCCACAAAGTTTTGCACTCAAAATGGTCATAAAGTGCATGGTTGGGATAGAGGCAAAGAGCAGGATTATGAGGCACAATCATATAAGAATGACAATCCCGTGAATGAATGTGATTGAACATTTTGAGTCAGGAGCTTGGCTTAATTAATTCCCCATGCTGGCAGCAGCACTCTGCCATCCATCTGACACGGT
This sequence comes from Cisticola juncidis, assembly GCA_013400215.1. Classification (NCBI taxonomy): domain Eukaryota; kingdom Metazoa; phylum Chordata; class Aves; order Passeriformes; family Cisticolidae; genus Cisticola; species Cisticola juncidis. The sequence continues at coordinate 599,610 of VXBR01012244.1, read as the reverse complement.
GAAATGGTCACAGAATCGTAGAATGGCTAAGGTTGAAAGTGACCTTGGGAGGACATCTGTTCCACCCTATCTACTCAAGCAGGGTCACATAGAACTGGCTGTCCAGCACTGCTGTCATCTGCATCCTCCTAAGCAGCAGCAGGGTAAGGACAAAGTGCCAAAGTACCATGTGCGCATAATTGTTATCCAATGCCTTCATCTCAGGACACTTAACCAGGAATGCTATATCCCATCTTTTCCAAATCCTGTTTCAAGGCAAGCTATGTACACAGCAGGGAAACAATGCAGCTTATTACACTGTTTTCCCCTTTCCCTCAGAAATAATATTTTCAGGCTGTGCCCGCATGTACCATTCCACCCAGGCCCCGTCATACACTGCGACATCTGGCTTGCCACAGAGGTAGGCCCCCAGAGCCACGTGGCAGGCAGTGACTCCAGAGCCACACGTGGCTACCACCGGCTTTAAGAGGTCCACCTTCTTCTCCTGGAACAGAGCGCGGATCTGCTCAGGGGTCTTCTCTAAGCCAGACTCTGTAAGGAAATCAGTGAAGGGGATGCTCGTTGACCCAGGGACATGACCAGGTTCAATTCCTAGAGAAAAAACAACATAGACAGGAATTAAGCTCTATTGTCTGGGACAAGTCTATTGCAAAGCCTCTACTGTTTCACTGAGAGGAATATTTATTGCTTAGTGTGTTTTGTTAAAACGAGTACTTTTATTTTGCTACACTTTGCTTTACTAGATTATTGATTACTCAGGAAGCATGGCTCTATGTGTAACCTTTGTGTTCCCACATGGGCACAATCCTGTCGAGTTCCATTCTTTCCCCTAGTTCCCTCCACATCTTTCTCCCCATCGGAGCAACCCACACTGATGAAGCGCCTCCACAGGCCATTCTGGGGGGAAGAGTAGCACCAGTAATTGAAGAGACCAATGAGAATCTTTGTATAAAAAGATACAAATGTATCAAAATGTATGTTCTTCACTCCAGTCCCTCATGACAAAAAAAAAACCATACATGGATTCCCCACTGCTGAATTTTCAAAGAGTAGCACTTGCTAGTAAAAGGAAAGGAAGACAGGTGGACATACTGCCTGAAGTCTCATCCCATGAAAGACAGCCATTATTTCCTAGCATTACTTCTAGAGTCAAAGTGCTGGGCACCTTAAATTAAGCCCCTCCTTATAATGCCACTGTCTCAGAAGGCACATTACCATCTCGGGGCTCTGGCTCCACTCCCCGGAACCGTCCTGCAGCACGGGCATCCACTAGTTGGAAGCGACGGGAATCCAAGTTATCTAAGACATCCTCATATGTTTTCACCAGGGACTTATCCAAAGAGGCATGGAACTCAGATGGAGCTACCTGGGTTTTACCAGAGCTAAGTGCATTCCCCTCTCGCTGCCAATTCTTCAGGCCACCATCCAAAAGGGAGACAGCTTCGTGTCCAAAGACCCGGAACATCCACCATACCCGGGGTGCTGAGAAGAGACCCTGGTCGCTGCCATCATACACCACAACATGGGAATCATTCCCCACACCCAGCTTCCCCACATACTCGGCAAAGTCATTAGCTTTCGGCAGCATGTGATCATAAGGTGAGGTTCGGTCACTGCACTGGTCAATGTCGAAGAAAACTGCACCAGGGATGTGACGCTCCTCAAACTCCCGCTTCGGATCACGCTTCATCTTTGGCAAATACCAGGAAGCATCCACGATTCTCAAGGCCAGGCCAGCTTGCTGGGACTTGATGGCTTCTGAAAGCCATTTTGCAGACACCAGAGCCCGGTAGAGGAGTTGTTGCGACATCGCTCCCGAGTCCTGACTGAGATTATCCGATTTCTGGCTTCTGCCTGAGTCCACCTGACTGCAGAAGGTAGAGTCACAAATTAGAGACCAGCTTTTCAAAAAGCAATTGGACAAAGATGTATTTTGGGACCCGTGTCTGCATTGAGGTGCCGGCTAAGCCTACTGTGAGGGGCTTGAAACGCTCCAGCCGTGAAAGTAGTTTCCCAGAGCTCATCCCAAACAATGCCGAGCGGGACAGCCACGACAGTCCTGCCCTGCGCCCAGCCCCACGCAGCTCCTCTGGCCCCATCCAGGGACCCCAGCCAGAGGAGAGCGGAGCAGCCCCAAGGACCAAGTGCTCGGCGGTGAAGCACGACCCCGTGCCTCTGCCCGCCCCGGAGCACACTTGCAGCCGGGGCCTTACCGGGGCCCCGCCGCCGCCCGCTGCGAGCNGGCCTCAGCCGGGCGCTGGTCTCGGCCTCCTGGCTGGCGGAGGCGCTGCGGGCCGGACGGGTGGGCGCCGGCCTGCGGGTGCTGGACGCCTCCTGGTACCCCCCCAAGGAGCGAAACGCCCGGCAGGAGTTCAAGGAGAGGCACATCCCCGGGGCGTCGTTCTTTGACATCGAGGAGTGCCGGGACAAGTCCTCCCCCTACGACTTCATGCTGCCCAGCGAGTCCCACTTCGCCGACTACGTGGGGGGGCTGGGGGTCAGCAATGACACCCACGTGGTGGTGTACGACGGGGACGAGGTGGGCACCTTCTACGCTCCCCGTGCCTGGTGGATGTTCCGGGCCTTTGGGCACAAGGAGGTCTCTGTGCTGAATGGTGGATTCAAGAACTGGGTAAAGGAGGGACACCCCGTCACGGCAGAGGTCACCCAGCCGACCCCGGCTGTCTTTAAGGCCAGGCTGAACAGATCCCTGGTGAAGACTTTTGAGGAGATGGTACAGAACGTGTCATCCCTAAATTTCCAAGTGGTGGATTCCCGCCCCGAGGGCCGGTTTCGGGGAACAGAGCTGGACCAAGGTAATGGAGGTGGGACTAGCACCTGCCCCAGAATGGGATGAATGCCAATATTAGACTTGGGAGTAACAGCTCCTGGCAGCCATCAAACAGATTTTCCTAATGCACAGGCATGTCTCAGCCCCACTCACTGATTACCTTAAGGAATCGACAGTTGCACGGTCAGACCCCAGTGCCATCACTGAATGCTTTTGTTGCAGTTGGCTATAAAGCTGCAGGAGGAAATAGCAGAAAAGGGCTGCAGTAATTTGGTTCCAGGATCTCCCATCCCACACCCTGCAGAAGTTTATCAAAATGCAAACATGGGCGGTGAAAGCTCCCAGGGGTTTGTTCGAGGTCCTATCTAAAACCAGCAGACACATACAAACTATCAGTATTCGTTCAGGCACCTCTCACCATAATGAGTGCACTAGCAAAAGCCAAGGTTTTAGGTAATACAGTAACCCAAGGGACATTCTTATCGCTCTGATTCCCAGCAAATAGAGAATTTGCTTGAGCTGATCTTTGTTCTTTTGCTTATGTAAGAAAAGTCTGAAGCCTTTAGCGAATGTATGGGCTGTCAGCTTCTCTCTTTTAGGTGCCCCAAGTTACAGGAACAAAAACTGATTTTGTTACCTGAGTGGAACGCTGGACACACAAGCAGCAGGGGTGGGAGATGTCCTGTGCAGTGGGGACAGCAGGTACAGCAGTGTGCCTGGAATGAAATTGAAGTTGGTTAAAGGAGGCCCTTGCTGTGTAATTTAAGCCTTGGTGTATCCCAGAATAACCTCCCCTCTGAAAGGGTGTAAAGGAAACTTTCAGGAGGCACTCTGGCAATCACACTCCCACCACCAAAGAGACTTCAACTACTGGGACCAAAACCCTTTCTCAGCAGGCAGCTCCACTAATCTGATGGGTGCCCGACTTGCCTTGCTACACACCTGGCACACACACTCCGATCAGGTTTTCTTACCGTCTCGGACGTGGGTTTTCCTTAGCAGAGCCTCAAAAGTCTGGTTCCTTAAAGCGATTTATTAACAGCACAATAACACAGAAACAGCTTGAGCTTGTGCCTCCGAGAACGGACCTAAACAAAGGAAACACTGAACTTTTATGCTCTGCCAGTCTCTGTGTGTGACAAAGTCCTGGCTCTTCCAGCTGAGTCCTCGGCTCCTGCTGTGTCTCAGTGTCAGGTCACCTGGCTGTGCCACAGGTCCTGTGCTCTCTGTTGTGCAAAGGGTCAGGGCCAATTCCTGCCTCTTGCCGGGGGCTCTCACCACCCAGAGCCCAACCTGAAGCTGCACACCAAGCTACCTGCACTGAATGTGTTCCTCAACAAGGGAATCACAGAAATGGTTGGAAGAGAAAGAGCTTCTAGAAGAAAGCACAGAAAAGCTCAGCAGCAGCTGTTGGATCTGAGCAGATCTGTTGGATCTGAGCTGCTGGATCGTGCAGTGGTTTTCTGTGGTACCCAGGCTGTGCTGCCCCACTGCCCCACAGGTTATTGCCATTCTGTCCTGGCTGTTCACATATGTGTGTGCTCCTGTATGGCCATTTAGTGTGACAGCATGTCCTGAAGTACATTTCTAGTAATCCAAACTTCAGGAGCTGTAAATGACTCTGTACACTTGGGTGGCCCAGGTGTCTATAAGGAGCCCCTCAACACATTTGACCTGCACAAAGACAATGTGAAAGGTAGGAGAGGTAATTGGGAGTGATGGAGGAGGCTGTGGCAGGGGAAAGTTAGGCTTGTAACTCATTCTATTTCTTCTCCTACCCAACCCATCAAAGTGAAGGTTGAATTTTAACTTCGAAATGTGACTAAAATGCTCCTTTCCGGGAGCTGGTGGATTTTGCATTCTTTCCCAAGGTGAGAGTTGTCACCAGATGGCAAATACCCCAGCTCCAACAGCATCTTCAAAACAGATTTTTCCTTTGAAATGAGTCAGCATGGAGCAGCTTATTTGTGGTGGTCCAGTTTTGCTTCCCACAGCAGATCCAGCAGGATAAGCACTCCAGCTGCAGCTGCTCATTCCACAGGAGCTTGACAGCTCTCTGAACCAAGCTAGACAATAGCAGCACATCAGCCAGCAGTGGGTAAAAGACAGTGCTTACACCTAAAAGAGCAATTTGAAATCAATGCTGATTAATTGCAGGGGTCATTCAATCATGGAGGATGCAATTTAGAGAAGACTAATGGTCTTCAGGTTAGGGAACTTGCTGTCTTTTCAGGTGATTTCAGTTTAATTATTGCTTCAGTTCTTGACTTCCTAATTAAGTCAATTAATCTCTCCTGTTCTGTGAACCTCATCTCTAGGACAGGCTAATTGCAGCTGACTCTTTTGCCTCTAGTTTTTCAGTTCTTTTTGGTAAGAAATAATTGTCCCTGTTTTATTTTTATCCTTGCTGGAATTTAGACCTCTGTACTGGTTAAGATAAGGAATAATATAGAACTGATTTTTGTTTGCTGTCAGAGGTTCACCAAAGTTGCCACAGTGGAAAAAAATGGACATCTCTATAGGCCAGGTCTCATAGGTCTTAAATGCAGGTATTGCTTTGGATGAAAAGCTAGATATTCATGTAGAGTGTGCAGCATAAGCCTGACAGATGTGCAGCCCTGACCTGTGCACCGAGTAGTTGGAGGTGTCTCTGCACAGTGCTGCGTTTCTGCAGGAGCTAGCTGTCCAGGGCTGATGATAAAAATAGTTACATGCTGGTTGCCAGTGCTGACCCTTTCTGACTGTCAGGCACTGGAAACTGATGAACAAGAATTATAGTTAAGCAAATGCATGCAGAAAAGTTGTGAATTTCTGAATTCTTTTGGAGACATCTGAGAAAGGAGGGAAAAGTCGTCAGGCAAGAACTCTATAAAAAAGAGAACAAACCCAAAATCATTTAATGAACTTACAGGTCTTTTGCTTCTCATTCTCAGCCCTGAAGTAGTCCTTGTCTCCCTTCTGCATATAGAACTCTTCAGATTTTGCCCGTTTTCCCAGCTCTCCATCCTTCCTCCCCAAACATAATGATTTCACTCATCTTGAATGTTCAGTGGGAATGAGAATGAAATGTACATTTTTCTTCCCCCTCTCCTCCAAGATGATTCTGCAGCTGAGAGTGGACTGGCTTTGCTTTGATGGTGTAATAATGCTTGGAGCACAGCAATGGAGAGTGAGAGACTTTATTAAAGTCTGTTTCAACCCACAGGAACCTAGAATGACTTTCAAGGAGCTGGCCAGGACCAAGCCTAAAGTGTTCCTTACAATGTGTTCACGGTAGGTTAGACAAGATCAGTAATTGTCCCTTCTAAGAAATACTATTTGAATGGAAGACAGAGATAAACAAGGAGGCAAGAGAGGAGGCATTTGGAAAAGAACTATCTGCCACCAACAGATTCCAAAGCAGCAGGGCATTAAATACGGGCAGAGCAAATCTTTTATCTTTTTGACATTAAGAAATTCCATCTGGAGCTTTCATCGCAAAGGGAAGGCTAGAGAGGAGGGGCTATGGTCTGAGGTAAATAGCCAACAATAAAAACAATATGTAAGCAGAGAACCTAATAGATGTGGGAAAGGGGATTAAGTAATGAAGAAGATAACATATTACAGGTTATAAATTGTGAGGAAGGATTGCCAGACACCAAGCTGACTGAGAGTTGGCAAAAGGAATTAAATAACAAAAACTTCTGGAACAGAGTGAACAAAAAAGAACAAGGAGAGAAAGAATAAATAAGGTTCCAGTCCAGTTAGCAGGGGTTCCAGGTGGAAGATTATTTGTGTGTGGTCTCAGCATTATACTGAGCCCCGAGTCTGTGCTACCATGCTTTCTTCTTTCCTAAGGATAATTCAGCAGAGAGGGGAGAAGGCTAACCAAAAGATATCCCCATGCTTAATTCAGTAGGCAGATGATCTCAAATATGTGTCAAAAATCAGTCATGTGACATTGCAACTTCATGAGGCAACAATTTGACAAATTTATTCAAAATATGGTTCTGTGGGACAGAAACAATTGCAAACTTCATATTTAGAATAGGGGGTACAGCACAACTGAAGCAGCTGCTGGTCTTCTAACACGGGTAGACTGGGAGGCTTTCAAAAAACTTTCAAGAAAAAATATTTTAAAGGAAGGTAAAATTGAGTAAAATGTGTTGGTAGATTTGCACTGCAGCCAAGGGCTTTATTTTCTTGCCAACAGAATTGGTTGGCCAGATAAGAGAAATGGGAACCTGCATGTCTGGAAGTTATGTCTGATCTTTTCTTCCAGCCATTGGAAGCACCTACGAGGTAGAGTTGTGCCATTTGGACTTCATTAATGCTTTGGGCATAACATAGAGGGGCATTTATTAGCTCAATGTGACGAGAGGGCAAATAGCGCAAGTATGTTTGATTTAAAAAATTGACTGAAAAGGAGATAAATGAGACAAGAACAGCATGTACTGAAAGAAGATCTGTGGGGCTGGAAGTTGCCAGCATGGTCCCATCATTAAGCTTCTGTGTTTTGTTTCATATTTTCCTGAATCATCAAGGCACTGAAAATAGGGAGCTGTTACTGAAATGTGCTGCTGGCACAGCCATGGGAAGGTCTAAATGATCACATGGGGAGTATTAAGTGAGGTGCCACCTGCAGATGTACGAGTGACAGGAAGTATAACACTACAGTGAGCAAACTTGAATGCTTAGTAGCCCAAAACACTGAACTGCTTCTATTTCTCCTACAAGCTGATGACCCACATTTGGAAGCAATAGAAGAGGGTGAGACCTGGAGGAATTAGTTGGGTGCAGTCACATTCCATGATTTAGCCTTGGCAACAGCCTTGGCAACTTCTGTCTACCAACTGTGATGGTAGGAAATGCCACATCTTTATCCAGAAGTCTGCTGGATGCCTAGAGCTGTTTCTAGGGTGGCTAAGACAGAGAAAAGTGTATCTAATGGGCTCTTACTAACTTTAGGCTAAGGACATGAGGTTGTTGGGAGTGCTGAGGGCTTGCTGTCAGTTGATGGAGCAATAGCAGAAGGCAGAAAAACTATTTTGGCCATGGGCCAGTATTAGCTCAAGGATAAATGGTGTATGGAGTGACTGTGATGATCTGAACACCAGAAATTAATATTCTGCCTCACATGAGCCCGGAGGTGCTTCAGTGGGAAGTTTCATGACAAGAATTCAAACTGTTTCTGAGATGGATGCTTTTTTGAAAGGCAGATTATAAAATGATTACTGAGGTAGCTGGGGTCTAGGCTTTGTAGTCCTAGGGTTCCTTCCTGATGTTTCTGATGGTGACTGCATGAATCTGGCACGGAGTATCCTTTGTTTCATACGGGACAGGAGCAGATGTATCCTCTCCCCTGTTCAGATTCCAGCTGCATCCAGTCTTGCCTTCCAGTCCTATGTTTCTCTGCTCTTGACCTAGCAGAGAGAGATTATAAAGCTTCCTCAGCCACTTGAGAGCACTTCTTAGGCAGTCCAAGGGATTGTGGTTGTGCAGTTTCAGCTCTTTCTCTCAGCTGAACACCCACATATGTGAATAAATTGAGTTTGTACAGAATTCCCCATCTTTCCCCCACAGAGTGCAAGCACTGGTCTCTGACTCGCAACAAATTTTTAAATCTCTGGAGCAAGAAAGTCTCCCTATAGATCAAAGTCAAAACTGCTCTAAAATGAGTGGGGTTTTTTGAGATCTGCTCATCTCCCATCTGAAGAATTGTTTAAGGTGGTGAGTTGTCAGTTTTCAATAAGAGAGGAGTACAAACCTATTTTAAGGAGAAGCAATAATGATCATGGTGCCTGGGACACCTAGGAAATGAATCGTTGTCCCAGCAAGCTTCTTTGAGCAAGAGTTCCCTTCTACTTCATGCTCAGGACTTCCTGATCTCGGTATACTTTCTAGTGCCCTAGGACAGCTCACAGACTTGTCTGTATTAGGGTGATCACCAGTACTGCAGCAGAGCCTTGCAGAAATCCTTTGTTGAATGAATCCTTTCCTATTTACTCTGTGGGAAACTGGTAGCCTAACCCAGGCACGTAAAAGGCTCCAGTAAGCAGCTTTGCAGTCTGAGAACTATATACAAGGTTTTCTCAGGTTTTGCTTCATTTTTTATTTCCTCTCTGTCATACAGACACTGTATTGCTGAGTGAGTTTTGCAGTTCTCTGTACTGAAGTGATAAACTGTTGTCTTCTGGAACTGGAAAAAATGTGGTGAAAGCATCAGTCCAAAATGCTGCCTCTTATTTTTTCTTGTCCATTTTAAATGTTAGTCCCTGCAGAAGTCAGCAGTTTTTCTCCCAGCTCCTCTCAGTAATGCTAAACATTTCTGAAGGATGCATGAGGTGACTCCTAGACAACTGTGCCGTATTTCTAATACACTCGGGGAGGATGAATCAGGAGACAAAGAGGGTCCCTTTGGAACAGGAGGAGAACTCGTGAAGCTAACTCAGGGCAGCTTTGATTGTCTTTAGGCTCTGTCTCTGTCCAGTAGAGCAAAAATTCCTTTCAATTCTGTGCCAAATCCATTTTCCCCATATATCTCACCATGTTACCACTCTGCATAGTGATGAAACTGCCATGTCATTATGGATGATGTCAGTCTCTGTCTAGGTATCGTTTAATCATTTGACTGTAACAAAGTCAAATTATTAAACTGCCTCAATCTCTCCCTTCTCCCAAGACCAGTTATCCCAGTGATTTAGGCAAATGGAAAGCTGCCAGTGAAACAGATTACTATTTATGTGATTTTTTTTCAGATTTGTCTCATTAGAAGTTCAAACCTAGCAAGGAACCATTCCCTCAAACACATTTTCAGTGTAATACATAATGTTTTGGCTCCAATGAGGCTTGATCCAAAGCCTCTCAAAATTATTGGAAAAGCTTCCATTATTAATCCTTAACAGTCTGAATTTGAAGGGTGTGATGCCAACCTTGTCCATCGTATTTTTATATCTGCTACTCTCTGAAAGCCTTGTTTTGACATGCGTCTTTGAACTTGCCTGAAGCGGTCAGATGCACCAGCAGAAAAACAGAACCTGTGCTGATTTCATCCACTGAGTAGATAAGAAGTGATACAAAATTTAAATTCTGACTTCTCTGACCCCATTGTCCCAGGATAGCTGCCTCAGCAGTGTTGTGGCTGACTTTAAGGTTGCTTTATGATTTCTTGGGTTTTTTTCTGAAATATGATTTTAAGGTGATGCAGGAATAAACTTTGAACCACGCTTACAAATTTCATATGTAGGCCACATTTCCTGCTTCTGAAAACTATCACTACATACTGCTGGCATACCTGGTGAAGGTTGGAAATGCATTACTTTATTCCTCTTATCACAGGTACCCTTAATGCCTTTGTTAAGGCATTTTCTGTGGAGGTTCTTTGATTCCTGTCATGTCTAGGGCTTCTTCAGTTTTCTACATCTCATCGCTTTCAGTGAGGAAATAGTTTGGTAAATATTCTGGAAGTTCTTACTTCAGCAAAGTCAAATAATATTTGTCCTCTTCTTTTTAGCCCAGTATCACTTTTTATCTTCATCATCAAGTGGAACAAATTCGTCTTTTGGAGGGAATGAGACTATCTGCAGTGATGTCTCTAATGTCTCTTGTGGGTGTTTTTCATCACCTATTTTAATGTGTCCTTGCTCATGTTTCCTTTTCTGGTTCACTCGTACAGGGTTGGAATCTGGCCACATCCCTGGTGCTGTGAACATACCCTTCCACTCATTCCTATCAGAAACAGGGCATGAGAAGAGTATTGAGGAGATCCAGGAAATATTCCGTGAGAAGAAAGTGGATCTCTCAAAGCCGCTGACAGCCACCTGCCGCAAGGGCGTCACGGCGTGTCAGATTGCCTTGGCAGCCTTCCTGTGTGGCAAGCGCGACGTGGCCGTCTACGATGGCTCCTGGTCCGAGTGGTTCCACCGAGCCCCACCACACTACAAGGTCTCCGAGATGAAGCGCAGCAAGGCCTAGAGGGAGAGCTGTGCCTGGGGCAATGCGGTCTAGCAGCCATCTCCAGCCCAGGATAAAGCAAAAGGAAGGAGGCAGAAGTAAAGAAAGAAGCAGTTAATTTAGATTTTGCCAAATTTTTAAAGAATTATCATTAAGTTTCTACTGAACTTTTGATCTTCGACAATTAATAAAATCTTAGATGATGCCTCTGTGAATATTTCGAATTCTCCTCTGTTACCTGCAAACTGCTTGTGTTGGGTGGGAAAAGCCGCTCTGCAGCATGAAAGAGAGTTACTTTGTGTCTGAAGACCTGCTGAAATTCCAGTGGCCTGTGAAAGATCAGGAGCAGAATAAATGCAAAGTCCAGTGCTAAAATACAGCACTGGGTACTGGACATGGGAGGGCCAAGCTGTGGTTCTGTCCCTGACTCTGTGGAAGACTTCTTGCGTGCCCACCATCTTCCCATTTGGAACATAGAAAATGGGGATACCTTCCATATGACAACTGGACCCAAGCCACAGGGAGGTGTGTTGCTTGCCTGGGGTCCAGGTAGGGGATATGGAAAAAAGAAGTATGGTATCAGCTTGTACGGCCCACTGATTATTACCCACTGCTGGTGTTCCAGGTAGGCAGCAACAAGGTCCCAACAAGAAGAGAGGTCATGTGAGCATTTGGAGATGCTAAAAAATCCATTTCTGCTGGAATGCAGTCTTGATTATCACGACTGAGTTAGGAAAGTCTCCAAGAAATCCTGTAGGTGTGATAAGAACTTTTGGGCACAGGTATTTCATGAGAAATGAGCCTTTTACTCTGCTCCATGTGTGTTTTTTCAATCAGCAAGGGTAACCCTTCCCTACACTGTGTGAATTCTGTTTCCCAAGGAGCTGGAGCCCACATCTCATAGAGGGAGGAAGCATTGTTCCCTAGCAACCACCTGTACTCTTCAGCCTTCATCCCACCTCTGTACCTGAACTTCAGCAGGCCCTGCCTGCTTGTACAAGCCACCAGTCACCACACCAGGGATCATGGACCAGGTGAGAGAGGTAGTTATGGAAGAGGTTTTGCCTCTTGGTAAATCACAGATATTTGGATTTTTAATTTTTTTTTTTAATGAGAAATGTTATTTTCACATCCATGGGGCTCCTCAGATTTAGGAAGTCATTGAAACCTCACACTTTAGAGCCCCAGTCAAATGTGGAAGGCCTATGAGACCACTCTTGGCCACATCTGGTGGCTGGTGAGAGTGGCCAGTTCCCACACCTGTCTAAGGAAGTTTTCTGCCTGGGAAGAACAGTTCCCTCTTTCCACAAAGGCTGCATGTCAGGAAAGTCAGAGTGTTAGGCTATGCTAAACATTTCGTTCAGAAAGAAAGATCACGTTTAATCCTTTTCAGCTCTTTGATACATTTTTTCTAATTGGTTGCCTGTTGTCCCTCACAGAATTGGTTTAGCAAAGCAATAGGCAGACATACTTCTGTGGTTTCTGTTATCCAAGAGGATGGTAAAATGGCCTTAAAGTCCTTCTTGGCTTTGGGATGTGGGATTTTCTGAGCAGTGCTTTGACTATGGACCTTCACGGTTGGAAATAAAATGAAAAATAACAATCACATGCAGTTGCAGTGTTTTTATAATAACAGTGTCAACAACATCATATACAGTTACAAACTAGAAAGTAGGAACAGTTGCAGGCTTTGGTGTCATTTTGTCCAAGAGGAATCCGGGGAATTACTGATGAAATGGATTTGGGAAATGAGCACACTGCCTCACTACACAGAAACTCTGCTTTGTTGGAAGAAATGGGAGAGGAGGAATTTCTACATCAGCAGACTGGAAAGTTCTTCCTACTGAATATAGTAATAATAACAGACATGTTTTTGTTTTAAGTAGGTGGTGGGAGTTAGCACAGCAGTTTATTTAGCAGCAGCTTCCTGCACTTTGATGATGTGTAAGTGCATGGCTCGTCTTTAAAAAGAAAAAAGAGTGATACAGAAAAAAAAGCAGATTGCCTGTGAGTTAGGACTGGCTTCTGTTGTTATGATTTTCGGACAGCATGAAAGTAACATGACTCTCTATATGATGGTAAAATGAGAGCAAACTTTATTCTAAATTCTATTTTTATAGAGTAGTTTGGTACAAAGAACATGATTGGTTATTCAGAGTCTACACCCTTTGTCAATAACCTTGCCAGTAAACACGTTGGAAAAACACCACCTGCGGATGGTTTCTCACTTCCCAAGGTTTGTTTGAATTCCTCCTTAAGATTTTCCCAGGCCAGAATGAGAAAGTTGCTCTCTAGCCTTTCACTGGCAGAGCCTGAAGCCTAAATTCAGGCCAATTGTCTGCACCCATAGGCTTTCTCTCCTCATGTCTTGTGGCCCTGTTCTTTTTGTGAGAGAGGTTCTGCAGAGCATCCAGCACTGACTCCTGGAGTCTGGCTGATACAGTAACTTCAGCTTCAAGATCCCAATACTGTGTAAGATTTGGTGCTGCAAAGACCTGTCTCAGTGTAAATCCCAAGCTGCTGCTGATTCAAGTCAGCCCTGGTGGAGCACTAGGCTTCCTACCCCGTGGGCTGGCACCTTCATTCCCACAACTGTCTCAAGAACAGAAGGTAAGCCCTGTGTCATGTCCTGAGCTAATCTGATGAATCCAAATGTTCGTTCCTACCTGATCCCGATCCCATTTGTCCTGCTGCTAGTGCCAGCAGGCTACAGTTACTGTATTCCACCACTATGGGCTGGGGCTTGTCCACCCTTGGGATGAGGAACACATCCAACAAGCAGGACATGACAGGGATTACACAGACATTCCTTCTGCAGGAAAGGCACTTCTTTTCCTAGTTGTCCCACACAAATGCAATGCCTACAGAAGCTGCTAAGGGAGACTCAAGGACAGACCTGCGTCCCAGGCGTTAGTCATAGCACAAAGAGGTGGAGATGCCAGGAGTTTGCTGCACTGTGGGAATGTGGCTTGACAGAGTTTCCTTGTTCTTTGTATTTCCAGAAACATCAAGCTCAGGACAGTGCAGCGTTAGAAATGGGACAGAAAGGACCCAACAACTGTACTGGAATGACAAAAAACTTCTTGACCTGGGCATCTCTTTCAGATTACCAACAGCTGGGTTACAACTTGAGAATAAATCTCTTCCAAGGTGAGGGGACACAGTGCTTGACCTTCAAAGCTGTCTTGGTTTGGAAAGACAGGTATCTGTCATGGAAAACTGGAATCCCTTTGAATGGAGAATGTAAAAACCCTCTCCCTCCAAACTATTACAGTTTTGCAATTAGGAGCTTTCAGGCAAAAAAAAGGGAATAGGAGTAACAGTTCTTTACTAGGAATATTAAAAATGCAAATGCAATAATACAAAAAAAAAAACCAAAAAAACCAAAAAAAAACTAAAAAAGAAAAACAAGCAAACAAACAAGTCTTAGAAAACCCCGACAGAGTCAGGAATACAACCTGACACCCCATCAGCCAGGGTGGTTGGAAGCAGTCCAAATAAGTCCTCCTGGAGTGACAGATTCTGTTGGAGTAGAGATGATCCTGTAGTGATGGTGAGATGAGTCTGGTCTTCCTCTGAGAATCCAGTGGAAAAGAGGCTGCTTGGTGTTCTTACAGCTCAGTTTTTATCTTGGTAGGAATGGCTGGCTCCTCTCCACTTGGGTAGAGCATCTCACAATGGGATGGTGTAATGTGTCATGTCACTGGTGAGCCTTAATGGCCCATTAACAGAAGGTATCCCCCAGAGAGTGGACAGTTGATGAAAGAGATAAGAAACACTGCCCCACCTGGTTTTAACAGCTGGCCTATTATCAGAAGGCATCCGCCTCCCTCCCTCCTGGAGTTACAAGGGATAAAGGCAAACAAACAAACAAACATTTCCCCAACTGGTTTCAACAGATGAAATAGAATACACATTTTTTTTGGTTACATAACCCAAGACAAAAGCTGATTCCATCTATGCTTTGCCAGGGCTCAGGCTGTCACATTGCTCTGAGTAGAGATCTGATCATAGGTAATACTCCCTTTCCCCTCTTGTTCCTTCTATCCAAAGTTACTGCTTTTCCAGGCTACGGTACCTGAGGAACTGGAATCTAGACACCCCCATTTTATGTATTCCATCCCTTTATTTTCTTTCACTTTTTTTTCCCTACAGTATGAAAAGTGAACATGACTCATAATCCCTGTCGTCCTGTGCAGAGTTTGGACACAATTTACAATTCAATTTTCCCTGTCATCTCCAGTTACTAGTTACTTCCGGTTCCAGTGCCAACATAATTTCTCTTCTAGACCTTTAGACATCTGGAGCTCTGAAATATCTTTCCTAAACCTCTGTTTCCAAGGTTCCCCAGTATCCCTCCATCTTAGGAAATATTGGAAACTTAGCATTCATCCAAGAAACACTGAAATAATTGTCCCTGGCTCTAGTTTTGCATGTACCAGCATAAGGCAGATTCCTTTTCCTTTCATTCAATATGTTTCCTGACAAGACTTTGCTGGATATTGAGGACTGCATTGTCCTGGGTTTGTGTGGTCACACAGAAAAGGACATCTTTCCTCAGGGAGCTCAAAATCATTATTGTCAAGACAAAAGTGTGATTAAAAGGAAGGTGAAGAGGAAAGGATTAGAGATTAAAATAAAGCCCCCTCGTGGCTAGAAGAAAAAAAAGGGGATAAAAAGAGGAGTCACAGTTGGCAACTCTTTGTTAAATATTGTAGCAGAAAATGAGATCAAGAAGGCCTGGAGTGGTAAGGTGGTTGGGGGTTTTGTGGAGTTACTAGCTGCTAGTTGCTGCTAGTAGCTGCTAGGAAGCTACTCAAATGCATGAGGAGATTCAACAGGAGGTAAGTGGGCACTTGGCTGAAGAAAGGGCAGTGGGATACAAATAAAGATACCTTGCAGCACCCTCTGTGTGTATCTCATACCTGAGGATGAAAAAAGATAAACTGGCAAACACAAGCAACCTCCTGGGTAGTGATGACGAAGCTATTGTTCAGCCAGCCTCAAACCTGATGAAAGGTACTGGAGTCAACACATGCCTTTTCTTGAGTCCTTGCAACTGCTGCTGTTGCTCCCTTGCTCCGTTCCAGGACTGCAGTAGGGTGATTTCTACATACAATTCCTTATTTGCTGTTCCTTGCAGGTGGCCCACTGAAGAGCCAAAGCTTGATGAGAGATTCCTACACCCCTGATGTATTTCAGAAGGCAGTAATAGATCCCAGACATTGGCATGGAAGGAGAATTAGTGAGCTAGGTATGACTTCTGCCAGGAAAAGTACATTGCTGAATTCCTGAGATGGGTGCTGCTTCTGCCAAGAACAAAAGATGTATTTGGGCAGACACACAAGGGGACTAGAAACTGGCATTTTAACAAGAGAGAAGCTCTACAGCTAGAATAATCCTTGGGTTGATGATAGCACTAGGAGGGAGGCTGTAACTGAAATGTGATTTCCCTTCTTTACAGGGAGATGGTATGAGAAATATTTCCTAGATCGTAACGTGCTGAAAGCAATGAAGCAGAAATATGGGTGAGGTAAAAGACACAATTCCTAGAAGATGAAGGCTGAAGATTGGAGTGCATTCAACAACGAGTCTTTTTTCTTCCACCATCTAATAAACCTGCTTGTGAAACCTGAACCCATTGCCTGCAAGCTGGCAACAGCAGATTTGTTCCTGGTGCTTTGTTCCTTCTCTATTAAAGTGTCTCTGAGGAGAGCAGTGTGAGATAAGTCTGAATATGCAAGCAAAAAAAAAAAATCACTTTACTCGTCACTGATATGGTGGGAAGGATTAGTGTGTGAGGCCCATACCTTTGCAGAAGGAGGTGATGTTGAGAGGAGCACACACAGAAATTCACCTGCTCAGCATGTAAATTGGAGCAGGACCTGTGGGTGGTGTAAAAGGGCAGTGGTGAAAGGGGTGTGTGTTTGTGAGCAACTCATATTTGCCAGATCATGGCACTTTGACAGCTGCCCCAGCACTTCAGAGAGTACAGAGGATGCACTGGGAACCAACCAGAGTTGTCCCAGCAGCAGAAATGTGCTAAAGCAAATGGAAATTCAAAGAGGAGGCATAAGGATGTTTGTGAAAGCTCCTGCTATTTACAGGCCAAGCCAGTAAAAATAAAACCAAAGAAACATCAGCTTATTCCACCTAAAGGGAACAGGAAAGCTGGAAGAAACCTCAGGACTCCTCCAATGTACAAATCACCCCACAATGTGTGTGTACCCTTACTGAAGCTCTCATAAGCCCCACTTGCCACTGGCAGCCCTTTCCCTAGCTCAGAGGTGACTCTCAGAGAGAAGCACATGCATCCAGCATCCAGTCTGTATGTACAATCTGGAGTTTGGGAGTGTATCTGGGCAGTAAGTAAGGACCAACCAAGGCTTGAATGATGCAGGATTTGCAGGGTCTTTAGTGCTTCCTCATGTGTTTTTCTCACAAATTTAATGGTCTTTATTACAGGACTCTGCCTTCCAGCTCCAAAGTATAGAAATTTGTTACATGATGTGGAGACAGGCACACAACACAGTACACAGCGAGGGTCATCAGCAAACAGCCTGTTTTATTGTTCGGATCCTCTTATATAGTGGTTCAAAACTCCCGGAACACATAACTGATTGGTCTGGGTTTTAACATCGCCCAGCTCCCTGACCAGTGATATATCTGCCCTCTGGACTTAACATGATTGGCTGAGGTTCCTGTATGAGTTCCATTGTTCATCCAGGGGTTTGTTTTTAGAACGACCCAGGTTAGCCAAATTGGATTTGTTACAACAGATTTATTTTGTCCAGCTACAGATCAGCTGTGCCGTGACAGCAATTTGGTGCGCAAAGTACATTTCTGGGAATAGCAATGCCCTATTCTTCCCTGTCTGGTTCTAAGCTTTTGCCATTTTGGAAGACTGATGCTTTGCTTAATAATATGAACTGTTTTGGGACAGAATTAGGATTTTTACTTCACCATTGGCTGGTGATTAGATATTGGTATACTGACTTTGTAAAAGTAGTCAAGGAGGTTAAAATTTAACTAATATGATAATCAAGTGATAATAATTTTCCACCACCAGTAATTAACTGAATATTTCCAGGCAGATGTCCAAACCTTTCAAATAAAGGAGACTGGCCAAATTGCAGCTTGTAGAAGCCTCCCTGTGGGTTTGCTTGGTACATCAGTACTGAGTGGCTGCTGTCTGAGCACACACCACTCTTGCCTCCCCTGAACAGCACAGGTCTGTAGGAACAGCTCTGTGTTGCATGAAGCACTGATAGCCAATATAACTCCAGATACATAATTAACACTGTCTTCTGAGACCACAGCGGGAAAACACGGAGCTGAACAGAAATCTACGGATGTTGTTTGGCATACTGGAAACAGGCAGTGCAGGGCACAGTCAGCTAATAGGCAACACATAATGTGGGATGAATCCAACATAGATGTACAAATTTGTCTTTACTAGACATTAAAAATGCCTATTAGCCATTAGAAATAGACACTAGGTAAAGCAGGCAGACTGCAGGATTATGGTTCAGCTGGAAGCAAATGTCCTTTTGCTATTCATGAAGTGCTCATTAAGAGAGTAGATCAGAAGAGAAATGGACTGAAAGGTCCTGTTGGTGCACCACTGGGCACAAAATGGGGTGTTTACCTCTTGCAGTGAAATGAAGTCACTGTATACACCTTTTACAAATGAAAACATTTTATAAGCACTTAAATAGTGTAAAATACTTGGTGTTGCATAATGCACTCAAATGGGTTACAGCTGTTTGATGACAAATGAACATACCTCTGTCAATCCCCCTTCATCTTCTTTGCTTTGCCAAATGGTACAGCTCGGCCAGGAACAAACACTTTCAGACAGATGACACATGAAAGCTGCAGAGATAACTGAGATTATAGCTTTCAGTGAGACAGCACAGTCACTGGGGACAATCAATACCTGAAGTCTTTGAGTGCTGAACAGACAAATTTAGCCACAACCTTGGCAAGGAACATTTTCCTGTGTGGCACTTTGTGTTGTAGAGTGCTTTGGATATCCAAACATGTATATGGAAAGCCAGCCTTGAACTCTCCAGGTACCATGTCATATGCAGTTAGACAAGAACAGAGCTGAAATTAGTGCTCATGACACTGCAGCTGAAATCTCCCTTCTATCCATTCTTTGGTTCTCAACAGTTTGTTCCTTCTTGCTTGTTTTGTTGGTACTTCCTGCCCAAGCTCTGAACTGAGTCAAATTGATAAACCAGCAGAAAATCAATACAGAAGGAAAAACAAAAAAAGTTAACAGGTTAACCAATTAAAATTTATAAGCAAAGGACCTTGTTGCAGACAAGGCAATGAGTGATGGCATATGCAGATTTTGGGAAAGAGGAGTCAGAGAGTGGAGGTAGAAATGGCCTTTCACTGCCTTTTTTATTCAGCAAAAAATTAGTTTGCCTCCACTGTATTGTCTCTCAGAACCCAGTGCTTTGCAACACAGGTAAGTGTGTTGCATATTTAAGTGATTTTACAGGGTCTGATCATTGGGTGGCAGTTCTGAGCCAGTGTTTTTATCTGACAAGTCAGAAATTGGAAAAAAGTGTTCTTCTCTGGTTTAGCTAAACCATTCAGTGAAACTGCTATTTAAGAACTGTTTATGTCACCTCGAAACAGTCAGTGCACTTGAAATACAATCGGACTACAAGGATTTGAAGTAGAAGAAACCAGTTTCACCCCAGCTCCTGCAAAACTTTTTCTAGCAGTAATGGTTACTTCCCAGTTCAGGTTTATGCATCACTGCAGTTGAAGCATAGGTCATTTTGCAGGATATCAGTTTTAATAAATATTTTCTATTCTACAAACAGTATTTAATTCTTTTTTCATTTAACCATCAGACCTCTGCCTATCTCATGCTATCCTGAATGATTCCAATCTATGCTATTTCCACTGTGAATGACTCTGAATGGTTCATATGAAGAGATGGTAACAAGTGTATGAAGAGAAGACAGATACTGCAAAAACTCTTCTTAGTCTTTAGCCAGCTATTTGATTTAATCCTTTGTGCTGTAAAGCTTGCACAGAAGTAAAACCTAAATTCAGAGCTACAGCTATCCTGAGGTAAGCCCAGTATTCCTAAAAGAATGGAGTACTTACTGCTGATCCTGCCTATAATGGGATAAAAGAGAAATCCAGCACTGCTTGAAGTGACAAGAGATCACAACAAAAAGGGAGCAGGTGAATTGACTTCAGTGGATTGCACTCTCAGGCACCGAGTTTAAAATACAATTGTGCCTTACATTTGAAGATATTAAAAGCTCTTACTCATCAAGAGAGAAGGGTGATTTGAAGGTTAGGAATTACTGTGGTGTTCCACTTGATAGTGGTAGAGCAAATGAGCTAAGGTGCAAGAAAGGTATAAAACAGAACCAAAACTCAAATGGTGTGTTCCTCAGGGTTCAATTTGTGCTTTCCTTGCTACAGACTCTTCTCTGACAGAGCCAAAGCTTCTTGGATTGAAGCTGGAAGAGCAGTGACCCAGTGTCAGGGGTTGGATACCTGCACTTGGAAACAGTACTAGAGGTTTACCAATAACTCCTTACAGATGGAGAATTGGCTCTCTCAGCTTTGGCCAAAACAGGAGTGAGGGCTACATTGAAAAAGGTATACAAGAAGGTTCTATTGTGATTCTAGTGAACATGTCTACATGTCTACCAATTTTTATGCTGAGTTGCCATTTCATCCCTCTTAATAACAGTCCTTTTCTTTTAAACCCTTGGATTCATTGCTTCTGAGGAGAAAAACTGATTATCCAAGCTCATTATGTGCCTAAGTGAAATCATTTTCTTTTCCTATAACTCAAGAGCCTTGAACTGACATTGATTAACTATTTTTAGAAAGAAGCACTAGCTAAATCTGACTTCTTCCCCTGCTGATCACACCTATCAGGGGAGTGCAAAACAAGCCTATCTAAATGCAGGTGCCGAGGAATTATGGCCTGTCCCTTTACCAAATACATTAGTATAACTAAGAAATGGGTGGGGTTGTTTGAGATCTTCCACCATGTTGGACTAGAAGCTGGAGAAGAGAGGTAGCATTTTGGGAAAGAAAATGGGATAATAATGGCGTTATATTATGAATTTTCTGTTTGGTCATCTAAACCCCCTGCAACTCCAGCAGGCTCTTCTGAATCTCAAGACTGACTACTTTCCTTTTCCAACAGCTTTCTTTAGGGTTCTAAAGACCCTTGCATTGTCTTCTTTGCCACTGTGAAAAAAGCACAGGACTTGGTTGCTACAGACAGCTCTCTATCTGGCAGCTCTCTAAGATGCCAACGGCATACAGACAGGAGATGACCTAACAGGGTACACTGTCTTCCAGGAAGCCAGAAGGAACCTTTGGCAAGTTCTCTTGTACCTTCCTCAGAAGATACAAGCTTCGGACTTTTCTGTGACACAGGAAGAGGTCAACTATTTACTGCCAACTATAAATGTCCCGGTTCCAAGATATGAAAGCACAATTCAGCTGTTGAGAAAAATCCATGTTTTTCCTGTAAATAAAACAGGGGTAGGGGGTATTCTCTGGCTCTCTGGTAAAATAGCACAGAATGGCTGCATCTTCAGACTTGCTGGTCTCCCTGGTCTCCCGCAGAGCCTCTGCAGGCTAAAACACAGATGAAGTTCTGTGTCTCTTTTATTCAGTTCAAAGTGCACGACACACTGTGTTACAGCTGTACTCTGAGTGGAAAAGGATGTGCTTTGCACAGCCTGGGTGCAAAGCCTTCTGGAATGTGGCTGAAGGACACTGGATACAGCCTCACCCAGTACAGTTGTGTCCGTGTTGCCCATTGGGAATTGTTGCTACCCTGTGCTATCTCCCAAATGGTATCAGCTTGTTATCTTTGAGAGCACTGGTTGGCACAGGCAAAACCATGGCAGGGGCAGTGCTGACAACAAAACAGTAGCAAGGCAGTGTGTAATACTACATCTTGGCCCTGATTTATTTGGCACTAATAACTCAGGCAATGTGACTGCTAGCATCAGCATTTATGAAGCTCACGAGCTTTCAGGGATATTTTGCAGTCAGTTTGTCAAAATAAAGGGCCCTTGTCTCTTAGAAGCACTGCATGTGAAACTAGACAAAGGAAGAAGACAACAGTTTCCAAGAAGCTACAAACAAACTTATCTTTCCTTTGCATTGACTTACAAAAGTACAAATTAAAAAGACCAAACCATCACTCCTAAGAGCCAGATAATTATCACAGGACCCAGGAGTCAATTTAATTTGTATCAGCTTCCCCAATTGCTCTGCAACCTAGGATATTTTCCCAAAGAGAGTGTTCTGGTCACCTTCCCACTCTGTCTTTGGAGACATGATATAAATTTGAGGCATTATAGACAATTTGGAGCTATTTCTGATCAGCCACACACTGGCTGGGATGAATGCAGCTCTTCTTTGTTTACATTCTGCTTTCAAAGTAAGGCTTTGCTGCAGGAGCAAAAATGTTGTCATTTCTAGAGGATGAGGAGGTAAGGGAATATGTGTGTTTTTGTGAGAGGGAAGTTGTGTTCAGCCAAGCTGGGAGGAATGCAGTCAGCAAGGTTTCCACTGCCTTTTACTGACACCTATTTCCAAAGGAAATGCTGGAGAAGAAGGGAACCAGTTTTCTATCCTCAGACTTCCATCCAGGGAGGTCAAGGTCTGCAGCTGCAATAATTCCTTACAATTTCCACAGGTGTTTGGAAGGTGACACAGATTTAGGAGATAAACAGGTGAAAATGCTTTGTCCCCACCATTTCAGTGGGTGGATACTGATGTGCAGCCTGCTCTTACCCTATGGCTAGTAAGGAATTTTAAGATTAGATATTGAATACTATAATCTGAGAATGAATTAAATACTCAAGACTAGAGACAAGACTTAGTGGTTCACCTTTATCATTCTGAAACAAGTAGATATTTATCTCTGCCTCCATTATCAGGTCAAATTTTCAAGTTGCGGTTTTCTTGATCATATCCATGGATGTGACACATCCAGGGTATTGTGAAGTTTTGGCAGTCAGGGTGTTTCAGACCTTTGTGGGGCCTTCAGGTCCATTTCTTTGTTCAGAAGCATTTCTTTGTTCCTGGTTAATCAGAAGGAAAAAACCATTACTATCTCAATAGGATGTGGCTGCACAGCCCTATGTGTGGTTTCTGAAACCTTCCCCACATATATTTTATTCTCTTTCTAAATCAATATTACATTATACTGGCATGCTCCTGTAATTCGTTAAGTGACATGAATAGATTCTCTAATATCAGACACTTCTGCGTTACTCTCTCTTTCTTTCCTCAAAGAAAGATGCACTTCACAATAACTGTTTTGGGTCGGTGGGTGTCTGAGCCCTGAGCACAACCTTTTTCACGTCTTCCCCCAAGAGGGTTTTGGCTGCTCATGCTCAAGGGCTGTCTAAACTGGAATCATCCTGGCTGATGGTCTCCTCACCTTCACTCAGAAGGTGCTTGTAAATTCAGGCCCTTGCCTGAGCTATGGCACGATCATATCTGTGTCTGGTGATGCACATTGCTGATTGCGATCCATGGGGTTGACTTCTTAGCTTGACCTTAAGTTTGGCTACTGAATAGGGACTTCCTATGGGATCTGGGTTGATGGCTGATTCTGGTCACTCTCACTGTTCTACTTTTCTTATTACAGTGGGATTACACCATTGTCATTGAGGTCAATGCCTTGCTGTCACCCTCAGCTCCCAGCTCACCTTCTCTCCACAAGCAAAGCTGGTGACTTCCACAGCAGCAGACTTGGCATTTTACATGTGTACACACATCTGTTATGCTTGCTCACACTAGAGAATCCAAAGAAAGGACACCAGAGAAATGCAGCCAGCAGTTGGGACAGAGGTTTTATGAGGACTGTGGGACTCCAGAGGTTCTGCAAACAGAAAACTATTTCCATGCAGACTGTGAAGTCCTTTATGCAGCAGGAACAGTTCTGTGGTTTGAGACTTCAACCCACAGCAAATTGCTAACTTTTAGAATGTGATTCAATACTCTAGGGATTGTAAGAGCCACCTTCTCTATTGGCTTCACAGCTGTCAAGTCAATTCATGAATTAATCCTGCAGCTCTTTCTCAAAATTAAAACCAAGGTAATTTCTTCCTATTCTTATTTCATGTCTTTTCTTCCTTGCCTCCAATCTCTTTGCTGTTTATGTCTCCATCTCCAGCATTCACTATTATACTTTTTCTCTTTCCCCTATCTCTTCTTTATTCTCTGTTCCTTCCTCTCTCTCATACTCTCCGATCTGACTGTTCTGTTTTCTTCCTGAAAGGAAGCAGAAGTAGCAACAAGATAGTGCAAGACATATCTAGTATATCTGAGAGGAAACACAAGTCAAACAAACACATACAACTTCTGTTTTTCTCACAGTTCTTGTTTTGCAGAAATAAATTCAACATAGCTATGCTCTTGCTGGCATAAGGAAGAACCAGCCTTCTTTGCCAATCTGATTAGTTATTATCACAACTGCCTCTAGTGTAACACATTATTCTCCACTCAAGTGCAATTATTAGCAAGTCCTGATATAATGTGTCTGTGTGCTCTCACAGCAAAGGCACGGTACAGTGATTGAAAAGTTAATGAAAACAGATGGATTAGCATGCTGTGCTTCCTGTTCTTCCTCATCCTGTACAGAACCAGCTTCCTCCCTAGTCTGGACATAATACTGGAGTCTGCAAGCTGGATACTATGCTCGCTGCAAGACCAGTCCATGTTTTTCTTCCCAGCTCCTCTCTTAAGTTCATTAACCAAGCCTCTTCAGGCTCTTCACAGGACACCAGCCAGGAACTTTGTTTTTACAGCAGTTGTTAAAGCTTGGAGTCACATTCATGATTTGGTGAGCCTCAGAACACTCCAACCATGGGCAAGCTGTAAGAGATATAGTCATTGTAGGGTCATATTGTAGTCATTATTGGGTCTTCACTGGGAGGCTTTCTGAATAGAAAATGGATCAGGCTGAAGAAGACAGTGGGAAATGGTAAAATGAACACAAGTTACTGGAGTCACCATCTCTGGATGTGTTTAAAAAAAGACTGGACATGGCACTTAGTGCTATAGTCTAGTTGAGGTGTTAAGGCATAGGTTGGACTTGATGATCTTAGAGGTCTCTTCCAACCTCATTATTCTGTGATTCTGTGACTGGAAAACACAGAAACAGCAAGAGAGTTGCTGGGTGATGAGAACTGCTGGGAATATCCACAGTTTTGATCTACATTTATTTCACTAGTCAAAATTGGCCCTTGATGGGAAAGTGGCAAGAAGTCTCCAACATCAGTTGCTGCTCTTAGAATAGGCTGGACTCTTTGTCTTTCATCAGAATTTTATCATGAGTCTTAGAACTGAAAAATCTCAACTCTTTGCTTATTTGTAAATCAAAATGGTCATGCAAGAAAAGTAACACTCTGGTCTACAACCCATGCAGACAAGTTGAAATTGTTTTCTAGTAGGTAAAATTAATTTTCAATAAATATTCTAATTCAAAAGATAGGTCTAAAGGGTTAAGCTTGATGTTTTTAAGCCTTGTTAGGCTTCATGCCTTTGGATCAAAAGGGCCTCATAACACTACCTAAAACCACAAACACGTCTTTCCCTTTCTCACCTCTCAAAAGGAACCACAGCCATTCTGACACAATGAACAATCGTCTAAGACTTGTGATAGTACCTTTGTTTCTCTTCCTGAATTGCAGAGGCCTGATGCTCCATGACACCCCAACATAGATGGAAGGCTGGTCAAGTGTGAGTATAACATAGTATTGTGGTTTGAAAGACAGGTGTTTGCTAAGGAAGACAGGAGCCTCCCCTGGAATGGAAAATCTCCTTCTTTCTGGATTATTATAATTTTGAAATTAAAGGATTCTCAAGCAAAGATATGAGAATAGGAATAACAGTTCTCTAGTAGTATGTATAAGTAAACAAAAACAAACAAACAAAAGACTACCACTTAATAGGAAAATTAAAATAGGATGTAGCAGTATAAAAACACTGATAGAGTGAGAATACAACCTGACACCCTGTCGGTCAGGGTGCTGGTAGCAGTCTGATTAAATGGTGGCTGCAGTATTCCTGGAGTGACAGATGTTGTTCTGTTGAAGCAGTGATTTTGTACAAGGATGTAGGTTTCTTCTGAAGGTTTAGGGTTGATGTAGTCTGGTCTTCCTCTGAGAGTCTATTGGAAAAAGGCTGACTTTGGTGCTCCAAATTTCAGATTATATCTATGTAAGAATGCTTGGCTCTTCCTCCTGGGTGGAGCTTCTCACAATGGGATGATGTAATTTTATCAGTCATGCTCTTACTATGAGACTTCATGGCCCATTAACAGAAGATATCCTCTGGAGGGAGGATGGGTCATGGAAAAGATAAAGAACACTGTCCTACTTGGTTTTAACAGGTGGTAATAGAATACATACTTTTGGTTACATCTTGCATAGCAACCTAAGACACATAGAAAGCCTAAAAGAGCATCTCTCCCCAGTGAGAAGCCTGTGGTTGAGGAAATGAAAGTACCAACACCAGCTGGGTAATGCTGAATGAGAATTTATTTGTCTGAGCACTCACATCAGTATCAGAGTCCTAAGATAAGTATAATTTTGAGTCCTGGTAATTCTCTGCACAGTTTTGCTTATTGCAAGGGTCCAAGCTGAATGACAGGACCCTCAGGACCTCAGCAGGGTTGACTTTTGTACCCCTTAACATGAGTAAGAATATGGCAGACATTTTGAAAAACAACTTCTAAGAACATAATTACAGATTTTTTTTAAAGCCAAACAAATGCTCTCAGCAATCCATTGCTCTTCTAGCAGTCAAGAGAGATCTCAGTCAAAAGTCAGTAAGGGCAAGATATGAGTGAGTGATTTATTGTTTAAAGCAAACAACTAGATGCCTCATTAAGCAAGACATTCAACTTTGCCTTTGTGGGTTGTTTTCATTTGGTGAATACATTGCCATGCCCACCAAATAAGCCCACTTGCCTTAGCAAAAGTTCTGCCTCTAGGAAGTCATATGCAAAAGTGAGAGACACCCACTCTGTTTAGCTGCAAAGTCACAGAAAGGAGAAAGCTCCCTGGCAAGGAAAACATATTTCAAAAACCTAGCAGCTGAAAAACTCGTGTCCCTCTATCAGTAAACAAACACACCTCATAGGTTAATTTGCAGAGAACCTGCTTTTCCTTTTTCTTTTGTGAAAAACCTCTATGCAAGAGGGAGCTGAGGCTGTGTTGAGGAAAGGTCACCATTAACGAGGGAAAATGAATGTGCCCTTCCCTGAGAATTCAAACTCCAAGAACAGGAGCTGAAGTTATCTCTGCTGTCATGAGAACTACTGGCCCAGGATCAGCTTGATTATGTGCTGGTTTTGCATTGATTGAAGAAAAACTGTGGCAAAACCAATCAGTGACTAGCTTTGAATATTGACAACCTGTGGAACCAATTAAAGAGTTGGATACAGCTCTGGGACTACACAGGTTAAAAATGGGGAAAAAACGCTGGGAATCTCTCTTTTCTTCCGGCCTGGGAAGAGGCAGCTGGCTGTCGGTGGGGTCAGCCCCACTCCACCGCATGGCCCCCGGCCCGGGGGCTGCCGGGCGGGGAGAGGGGAGGAGAGAAGGCCCCGTCCCAGGAGCGCTGGTGGCATCTGCCACTAAAGCCACCTCGCCATCGCAACCCCGGGAGGTCCAGCCGGGCCGCGCAGGCAGTTGTCAGTGAGAAGGGAAAGTTGTGGGGGAGGGGAAGTGTTTTGAAAGTTTTATTCTGGTTCTGAATAATTTTTTTTCCTCTCTTGTAGTTTAGTTAATAAAGCTTTTTTTATACCCTTTGAGTTTGAGACAGCTTTGCTTTTTCTCTTAATCCTCTCTCACATCAGAAACAGAGTGAATAATTCTAGTGGGCACTCAAACCACTACACTAATTGGTGCTGTGACTCAGATACAGAAAATGGTGAACCCGAAACCATTACAGTTTTTTAGAAACAGCAGCCAAAAGATGGCAAGCACTGATTTTGCCTTTCCTAGCAGCCCAAGGGCAGCCTAACCTTGCAAGAAACACCTGTTTCTGAGCCAAGTCACTGTCAGGTACAAAATGTGAAACCAAGACCAGGTTGTTTCAGCCCCTGTAAGGTTACTGCTTGAGAGATCACAGAGTCCATGGCATTCAGTACTGAGAATCACGTGTCAGGCAAGGGATTATAATCTTCCCAGTATGTGTTTATTTCTGGAAAGATCAGTGTGTAATGATGTGCTGGTTTTGGCTTGGATAGAGTTGATTGTCTTCACAATAGCTGGTATGGGACTGTGATTTGGATTTGTGCTGGAAACAGCATTGATAATTCAGGGATGTTTCAGTTATTGCTGAGTAGTGCTTACACAAAGTCAAGGCCTGTTCTGCCTCACCCCACCGGTGAGGAGGGTGCACAAGAAGCTGGGAGGGAACACAGCAAGGATAGCTGACCCCAGCTAACCCAAGGGATATTCCATACCACATTGCATCATGGTCAACATATAAAACTGGGGGAAGAAGAGGGAAGGGAAATGTTTGGAGTCATGGCGTTTGTCTTCCCATAACATGAGCCCTGCATTCCTGGGGATGGCAGAACTCTTGCTTTCCCATGGGAAGTGGTGAATGCATTCCCTGTTTTGTTTTGCTTCTATAACAAGATTTTGCTTTCTCTATTAAACTGTCTTTACCTCAACCCACAATTTTTCTCACTTTTATTCTTCACCTTCCCATTCTTTTTCCCATCCCCCCAAGAGGTGCTGAGTGGTAGTTGCCAGCTGGAATGAAACCACAAACATTTTCATCACCTTTTGTTTCAATACCTTTTACTCAGCACCCCAGAGGCTCCAACACTTATGAATAATGACCAAGTTCCTCACTCATACAGGTGCTGTGCCTCTGCTCTGCCAGCTGTGTTATGAACTAAATCTTGACTTTCGCATAGGTCCAGCAACTAGGATCTTGATCAGATGTCATAAAATTAAGAAGAATAAGGAAGCAAGTATTTTCACTGTTACATTTTGCTTAACCAGTTTCCCAGAACTGTGATATTTTTCTGCCAGTGAGATGTAATGATCTCTTAACAGAGGCTGAACTTTGCTGCTTGTTCAATTTTCTGTTTATTTGCACTCAGAACTGTCCCTTAAATCACCATTCTCCTGGTGTGAGTTATTTTCTGAAAGGAAAATTCATTTCCATAAATTTAAACAGACATTAAACAAAATATTGGTTTACATAGTGAATGCTGTCTTAAAGGCCCATTGTTGTTGCTGAGCCTGATGGGTATAAAAGTGTCTCCATTCAAATAGTAGCACTACTGAGTATGTAATAGCACTATTGAGTATCTCATAGTAGCACCACTAAATATGGATTCTGCTTAAACCAAACCCACACAGCTGAGGGATTAAAATTCAACACTCTGATTACATATTTTAGTTTAAGTAATAATATCACTCTGCATCAATAGAAATTAAGCAAATACACTCAAATAGAGACAGTGTAATTTAACATATATTTATCTTTTTAATCTTTGGGGAAAAAAAGAAAGGGGCTGTGGCATCTTGTCACAGGCAACACTTAAAGAACTGCATGAGGACATGCTGATGAGCAAAGCAGGAAAAGGGGCGAGTTTATTTACAAAACTCATTTTTATACATATCCTATGGTGCCCATGGATTGGAGGATGGAATCCTCTCAAGTCACATTGGTCGAGTCAACTGTCAATCAACTTTCTCCTCCTACCTAAAATATGTAAACAATGAAGGACAGTTATCAAAACACAGCTATTGTTTATAGTATAAAGTGTGATAAAGTAAAAATTCTGACTCCAATATGAATAACAATTCAGAAGGCTTAGAAAAGTCTTCAAAAAGAGGGTGACAGCATCTAAAGCAGTGAGAAGCACTGAAGTTTCTTACTGTTTTCTCTAACCTGGACTGCAGCCTCTGTGAAGAGAATTCTGCAGGTTTGGACTATATCTTCAGGAATTGAAAGTACCAGAGCTCAGGCAACTTCAGATTACATCTGCCACAGTGTACACAGTTTCTTAGGAAACAGTGACAGCTGGAAGTGCATCAGAAATAAAAAAAAAAAAATTAAAAAATATATAAAATTAAAAGCTAAAAGAAAAACTGAGTAAGCCAAGGAGTGGAAGAAGGAGTGAAAGCTACTTGACAATAATTTTCAGAGTATACTGTAAAATGAACGTTGTACACATTGTATGGACATGAACTTGAGAATGGAGACTTTTCATCTTCACATTTCCCAAAAGGCACATATGTATGCTTCTCTTTTAATGACCCTTTCNCTACTGAGTATGTAATAGCACTATTGAGTATCTCATAGTAGCACCACTAAATATGGATTCTGCTTAAACCAAACCCACACAGCTGAGGGATTAAAATTCAACACTCTGATTACATATTTTAGTTTAAGTAATAATATCACTCTGCATCAATAGAAATTAAGCAAATACACTCAAATAGAGACAGTGTAATTTAACATATATTTATCTTTTTAATCTTTGGGGAAAAAAAGAAAGGGGCTGTGGCATCTTGTCACAGGCAACACTTAAAGAACTGCATGAGGACATGCTGATGAGCAAAGCAGGAAAAGGGGCGAGTTTATTTACAAAACTCATTTTTATACATATCCTATGGTGCCCATGGATTGGAGGATGGAATCCTCTCAAGTCACATTGGTCGAGTCAACTGTCAATCAACTTTCTCCTCCTACCTAAAATATGTAAACAATGAAGGACAGTTATCAAAACACAGCTATTGTTTATAGTATAAAGTGTGATAAAGTAAAAATTCTGACTCCAATATGAATAACAATTCAGAAGGCTTAGAAAAGTCTTCAAAAAGAGGGTGACAGCATCTAAAGCAGTGAGAAGCACTGAAGTTTCTTACTGTTTTCTCTAACCTGGACTGCAGCCTCTGTGAAGAGAATTCTGCAGGTTTGGACTATATCTTCAGGAATTGAAAGTACCAGAGCTCAGGCAACTTCAGATTACATCTGCCACAGTGTACACAGTTTCTTAGGAAACAGTGACAGCTGGAAGTGCATCAGAAATAAAAAAAAAAAAATTAAAAAATATATAAAATTAAAAGCTAAAAGAAAAACTGAGTAAGCCAAGGAGTGGAAGAAGGAGTGAAAGCTACTTGACAATAATTTTCAGAGTATACTGTAAAATGAA